>ML838173.1:6969-26198 GCA_009831015.1 Picea engelmannii | reverse complement strand
TGTTGCTCCCGCTTCACTCCGGTGCTCTCGTGGGGTCAAGACCAAGACAACACAAACCAATCAAAGTGAAGATAGCAAAGTATATTCAACTGTCAACTTATGTGTATGATCAAGGAATTACACAATAAAGTGAGAATGACTTTATGGGAAAGGGACATGCCACTGTATCATATTAATTGAAAGTAAAAGATTACAACATGATCACCTTGATGTCGCAAGCTTCCTTTCGGTGGCTCTTGGCTCCAACACACACACACTTTCTTGATCCTTGTATGAAGAAGATCAAATCCTCTTGATAGACTTGTTAGAGTCTCCAAACTCTTGTTCAAGCTAAGTCCTTCACACAATTCTTTCACCAATTCTCCAATGAATCTTGCTTAACCTTTTCCATGAGAATTCCATCAATATATAGGAGATAATGAGATGGTTACTTGGATAAGAATGATCCCACAATATCAGGGAATCCAGTACAAGGATAACCATTCGAATTCCAACCCATTCTTCTAGAAGATTCCCTTCTAGAACCATCAAGAATTCATCTTTTTCCAAGCTTTAGAGAAGGTTCGCACCCTAGCTATGTAGCACAATGCGAGAAGTTTGGACCCTATCTTAAGGCAGCCTACGAGAATGGGTCATTCTCGCACCTTGGTATATTAGCAACCTGCGAACTCTCTTCAAAAGTATGTTTTCTGGGAAGAAATGAATGTCAATTTTTTCAGGAGAAAGTTTTTATGAGGAGCCTGAGTACACCATCATCAATACACCATCATGATGACCAAAATCATGGGTAACAATATCCAAAGAAGTTTTTCAACAAGTTGGTGAGATTAACAAGGATGGACCTAGTGACTTAAACAACTATATTGTGGGTGAGTGGCTTGACATGATCAATAATGTTTCCAACTCTCCTAATCAAAAAGAGAAATGAGTGAAGGGAAAGGGTATAGATTAAGCTACCATTGCTAGAGATTTAGCACCCAAACCATTCCAAGAAGAGATAAGAAGGAGGATCCCAGAGAAGGATTGGGTCACATATCAATGAATGGGTATCTTTAATGTCCAAATGGGATATGGGATCCATGACTAGGTTATTTATGAACCAATAATTAGTATTAAGGTCTAACCAATGTCAAGGGAGAGAAATAATATCCTTATGTCCTAAATGAAGAGTCTTGAGTCAAGCACCAAAAAGAAAAACCATGAATATTCTCAAGTTATGTCATTGAAATCATCCTTGAACCATGCCACATGACCTTCATAGGGTATCTTTGGCCTACTAGAGGGATATGGGTGACATGATTAAACCACAACAAAGGCCCTAAAAAAGAACATGTCTTGGTTTCACACATGGCATAGTTATTGGGTACATCATGGTTAGGGTTTTGCAGCACTTGAGTGGGATATGAGGGCCCAAAATGACACTTCTTAGGCTCAATAATCATGAACAACACCTAGAAACAAAGACACAATCCCTCTCTAGGGTGTCCTTAGCATCAGAGTTGGATAAGGACACCATTAGGAGGTTTTTTGTAGTAAGGATGGGTAGAGAGGCCTTAACCAACACATCGCTCATTTGTAATGCTTCCTTGAAGGCCTCGAAGTAGGATACAAGTGCCATGAGTATGTTTTGTTCCCTAGAAATAGGTCTTAACACCTAAAAATGGTTAAGGGGGGAGTAAAGGACTTAAGCCATAATTGAACCTTCTCAAGATCATGTGCCATGAACAACACCAACTAGAAACCATGACATGAGCTCTCACTTCAATGTCTTTGGCCTAATATTTGGACATGAGTGCCATTTATATGTTTTTCATACTACATATGGGTCTTGGGGCCTTGACCATGGTTGTGGTAGGGAAACAAGCCTCAAGCCCTTAACCATGGTCAAGGGAGGTAAACAACAACTCAAGCCCCAAAAATATCATATCTAGCTCAAGCACCATGAACAAGTCCTCAGGTCACCACACAAGATCATGGATGGGTCACAAGACCTTAGCTATCATCAAATAATGAAAACAAGTGCATTATAATATTGTTGAAGATTTTGAAGCTAATCAAGAGCCTTGAACAAGTCCTCAAACCAACATAACAGAACTTTGTCCTTTAAGAGGGATATAAGCATCATGATTAGGTTTTGTACATTGAAAATGGGTGTAGAGGCATAAACATGGCAAGTTGGAAACAATGGCATAAAGCCCTAACTAAACCTTCTCAAGTTAAACCACCATTGACAACACCTAAAAACCATGCCATGAGTCCTCTCTAGGGAGTCTTTGGCATCCAAGTTGAATATGGGTGACATTATGAGGTCTTCTTGATCATCATGGATGGGTCTTAGGTTCATGACTATAGTTGATGAAATCAAACAAGAGTCGTCAACCCTAAACCTTGCTTCTCAAGCTCAAGAACCATATCCAAGTAGTCAAACCACCACATATGACCTATGTATCATATCATTCACCTCCAAGTGGAATTTGGGCACCATGAATAAGTTAGTTTTGAACCAAGAATGGGTCTCAAGATCTAACCAAGCTCAAGGGAGGGAAACAAGGGACTTGTTCCCTAAGTGAACATTCTTAGGCTTAAATTATATGAACAACAACTATAACCCACACAACTTCTCAGGATATAGTGTTGGACAAGTCCTTGAGCCATCACATAGGACGCTTGTAGGTTATTTTTGGACTTTTTGAGGGATACAAGTACAATGATTAAACCAAAAAATATGCCCTAAATAAAAATGTGTCATACCCCCCATTAGGAATGGTTCTCGGGGTTGTAGTTGGTTTTCTTTATAATCCAAAGCAGGATATGGTGCCATGAGTAGGTTTTGTACAATAGAAATGGGTCTTGAGGGCTTAACATGGTTAAGGGGGAAAGAAGGGTCTTAAGCCCTAACTGAACCTTCTTGTGCTCAAATGCCATGGTTAGGGGAGGAAAAAACTTGGACCTTATTCCCTAAACATCACTTCTTAGCATCAATCACCATGAACAACACCTGCAAATTACCATAACACAAGCCTTATCTAAGGGGTTTTTAGAATCATAGTTGGATATGGACTCGATTAAGAGGTTTTGTGCACTTGAGCTCAAGAGCCTTGAATGAGTGCTCGAGCCAACACATGAGTCCATTGTATGGGTTGTTTGCAAGCCTATGAGTGTGTTATATGTGTTAAGAATTAACGTTGATGCATGTTTGAGGTAAGAGGTTACATGGGTTAAGTTATAGAGGATAGTGGTTATGAATTATAAGGGTACAAAGGTTATACAAGTGATGGTTTATATTAGGGTTCATAGAGGCTAGGTGTGATTGAGTTATAATAGTTAGGCATTAAAGGTTACAATGTTAGGAAGTAGGTTCTATAAAGAGTTAGACATTATTGGAGTTATATTAGGGGTTATGGATGCTAGTGGTTCTAAGAGTTAGTGATTATATGGTTAATGATTAGAATTTAGAGACTAAGTATTAGACGTTATAGGAGTTAGGGGATAAATGAGTCAAATTTGAGTCCATAAACCCTCCCATATAGATAATGCATGTGAATAATCTATCCATGTCAAATTTCAGTGCATACAGAAACAATTTGAAAAAATTTCAATGTTGGCCCCATTCACAGGTGAATGTTGCCCAGGTCTAGTCCTAGTACAATGTATTTTCGTTGATCCTTTTAAAATTCATTCGACAATACACACATTCTTCCTACATCTAGTACTGCAAGGGCATATATTTTATGGTGTTGATTAAATAGTGAATGAAAAATAGGGATTTTTCATCACAACTATAACACACATACATTGTATATACAATGTAGAACCTGAAACAAAAATGAAGAAAGGTTGATGCAAACTTAAAACTTATGTCAACCAATTTGTGTACTTTGAAAGAAAAATAGGGTTTATGTTTTACAAGATGAATTGATGATAGAAAAAAGTGGATCTGTGAGTCAAATTTGAGTCCAAAAAACCTCCAATATCGTTAAGGAATGTGAATAGTCTATCCATGTAAAATTTCAGCTCATACAGAAACAATTTGAAAAACTTTCAACGTTGGCCCCATTCACAGGTCATTGTTTCCCATGTCTAGTCCTAGTACAATGTATTTTCGTTGTTCCTTTTAAAATTCGTTCGACAGTACACACATTCCTGCATCTAGTACTGCAAGGGAATATTTTTATGGTATTGATTAAACAATGAAAAAAAAGAGGGATTTTACATCACAACAATGACACACATACATTGTATATACAATGTAGAACCTGAAATAAAAATGATGAAAGGATGATGCAAACTTAAAAATTGTGTCAATCACTTTGTGTACTTTGAAAGAAAAATAAGGTTTATGGTTTACAAGATGAATTGATGATGGAAACAATTGGGTGAGTGAGTCAAATTTGATTCCACAAACCCTCCCATATCGTCAAGGCATGTGAATAGTTTATCCATGTCAAATTTCATTGCATACAGAAATAGTTTGAAAAATTTCAACGTTGGCCTCATTCACAAGTCATGGTTGCCCATGTCTAGTCGTAGTACAATGTATTTTTGTTGTTACTTTTAAAATCCATTTGAGAATACACATGTTCCCGCATCTAGTACTACAAGGACATATTTTTATGGTGTTGATGAAACAATGAACGGAAAAAGAGGGATTTTTCATCACAACGATGACGCACATACATTGTATATACAATGTAGAACCTGAAATAAAAATGAAGGAAGGTTGATGCAAAATTAAAACTTGTGTCAACTAATTTTTGTACTTTGAAAGAAAAATAGAGTTTATGGTTTACATGATGAATTGATGATGGAAGCAAGTGGGTGTGTGAGTCAAATTTGATTACAGAAAACCTCCCATATCGTTAAGGCATGTGAATAGTCTATCCATGCAAAATTTTAGTGCATACAGAAAAAGTTTGAAAAAAATTCAACGTTGGCCCCATTCGCAGGTCATTGTTGCCCATATCTAGTCCTAGTACAATGTATTTTCGTTGTTCCTTTTAAAATTTGTTCGACAGTACACATGTTCCTGCATCTAGTACTGCAAGGAGATATTTTTATGGCATTGATTAAACAATGAACGAAAAAAAGAAGATTTTTTCATAACAACTATGACAAACATACATTGTATATACAATGTAGAACCTAAAAGAAAAATGAAGAAAGGTTGATGCAAACTTAAAACTTCTGTCAACCAATTTGTGTACTTTGAAAGAAAAATAGGGTTTATGGTTTACATGATGAATTGATGATAGAAACAAGTGGGTGTGTGAGTCAAATTTGAGGCTAGAAACCCTCCCATATTGTTAAGGCATGCAAATAGTCTATCCATGTCAAATTTCAGTGCATGCAGAAAGATTTGAAAAAATTTCAAAGTTGGCCCCATTCACAAGTCACTCTTGCCCATGTCTAGTACTCCAAGTACAATGTCTTTTCGATGTTCCTTTTAAAATTCATTAGACGGTACACATGTTCCCGCATCTAATACTGCAAGGACATATTTTAATGGTGTTGATTCAACAATGAACGAAAAAAGAGGGATTTTTCATCACAGCTATGACACACATACATTGTATATATACAATGTAGAACTCTAAAGAAAAATGAAGAAATGTTTATGCAAACATAAAACTTGTGTCAACCAATTTGTTTACTTTGAATGAAAAAACATGGTTTATAGTTTACATGATGAATTGTTGATGGAAACAAGTAGGTGTGTGAGTCAAATTTGAGTCTAGAAACCCTCCCATATCGTTAAGGCATGTGAATAGTCTATCCATGTCAAATTTTAGTGCATTCAAAAACAGTTTGAAAAAATTTCAACGTTGGCCCCATTCACAGGTCACTCTTGCCCATGTCTAGTACTCCTAGTACAATGTCTTTTCATTTTTCCTTTTAAAATTCGTTTGAGTCAAATTTTATTCTTCAATCTCTTACATTCAGTTGCTCATGTTCACTAAGGCACAGAGCCAAGCTTCGCACCAAACCGGAGATCTATGCACCGCACACCAGATCCTCCTTCCCAAAAATAGGCCAAGGCACAGAGCTAACTTCTCTATTGAGCAGGGAGCATTACATACACATTTTGTTKCACAAAGCAACTCAAAACTACTTGCACTTAGCCTCTTTTCCCACTATCTATTGACATACTTCTACATTACATTCTTACTTATTTATACTTTTAAAATAAGACCTAATCATGGGTAAACCCATGGGCTAACATCCCATAACCCATTACAAAAACCCTAAAGAACCCCTTGTTGGGTCCACATAGCCCACAAAAATAAGTGAGATCCATGATCTCAACTCTGCCTAGGTGCTCCATCTTCAACCAGCCAGTTGAAGTCCAAAAGTGGTCGAAACCTGACCAAGGTTTCCTCAAAACTTGGTCGAGGGCCGACAATGTGTTAGTCAAATTTGATTCCAGACACCCTCCCATATCATTAAGGCATGTGAATAGTCTATCCATGTCAAATTTCAGTGCATACAAAAATAGTTTTAAAAAATTTCAACGTTGGCCCCATTCATAGGTCACTCTTGCCCATGTCTAGTACTCCTAGTACAATGTCTTTTCGTTGTTCCTTTTAAAATTCAGTCGACGGTGTTAGCGATAATTCTTGTCATGGGCTAGAGAGCATTCGGGCCTGCAAGTTGCACGAAATGCTCAAGCACAGCACGAGAGAATCCCTATTTTTCCAAGTAGCAGGTCAAGCGAGCGGGCAAAGTGTCGTCGGCAACATCCAAGGTCTTTTTTGCGAAACAGATCAATGGTCGGCGGGTAATTGCACTTAGCCGAGTCACGCCAAGTATAGCGCAGAAGTTTTCAAAGAGGTGAACGGTCAGAAGTCTCTGTGGAGAACTCGCGAAGTAACGAGGGCCATTGATCGCGATCAGTTGATGCGTGGGTTCATTTCTTGAACTCGGGGTTCGTGACTTTGGAGGGCGGACCATATCCTTTGGTTGCGCGAGATCGCGAGTCGCGAGAATTGTGGAAAGAAAAAGAGCCATCGCCTCTCGGGATTTCGCGAAGGGAGAGTGCCAAGGTTCGACACTCCAACTCGCGAGGACGGGAGTTGCGAGAGGCACTAGCACTTAAGTCTTAGTCGATGGTTACGTGTGGAAGGCACCAACAGTAAAAAGAGCTATACAATATTGTCGAGAAGATCTCAGTCGTCCATATAGAGGGACACGTGGTGCGCGATTAGGCTCCTTGCCTCCTCGCCCCTCGTGACTTTGAAGAGAGAGGACCAACCCCCTCCCAGCCGTGAGACGCGAAGCGCCGAAGGTGTCCAGAGACTGGGCCCACAGCACTGCCGAGAAGATCTCAGCCGTCCATCTGAAGCAGACACCTGGCGCGCGATTGGGCTCCTCGCCTCCTCGCCCCTTGTGACTTCAACACGCAAAAAGCAACTCCGTTAGTTTCCAAGGTGAGAGGTGCCGGGAGAATCTCGGGCCCGGGCCCACGGCATCGCCAGGAGAAGTAAGAACTGTCAGATCTAGAAGGACACGTGGTGCCAGATTAAGCCTTCTCGGCATATCGCTCATCGCGATTTCAATCAGCAAAGGTTAGCCCTTTCATATTCGCGAGCGCCGAAAGCATATGGTCACAGCCCATGGTCACTTGGGGGTGATAGAAAGAACTGCACAAAGGGCCGAAGCACCGAGTTTGGCTGCAGAGGGGATCACTGTGTTCTCCAGGTGCTAGTTCAACTTGATCTCAATACTGTTTCTCGCTCGGAGTAAATGAAGGTAAGGGGGGGTAGTTGAAACCTCTCCTCAGTCATTAAGCATGAAGTATGGAGGGCCTGGCGAATGGTCTGCTCGAGAGGGTCCTGTGTACCCATTTTTCCAGAGAGGACATGCCGAGTTCTCGACCAGCCAGAGGAGGCCTGAACATGCTAGCTCAGCATTTACTGGCCCAGCTACCCTTCCCTTGCAGAGGCCATACGAAGTTAAGGAGACGTCTGACGAAGGATTTCCACCCAAAGATTGATTGAAGAGATTCTACGCCTTGGAGGGTGAGCGCGCCTCTGTTGGGCAAGTCCACCCAAGTATATGTACTTAGTTTTGGTATTTTGAAAGGTATCGATGGTTGAGCAGAGCTCCCGGTTGTAAATTTTTAATGAAGCACTGTTATCCTGGTTATGTATGGACTTCTGAGACTTCCTGCCTTATGAATGCCAGTTTCTTTACATCTTTGTTATATCGTGTTAGAGCAGCTCAGAATTGGAGGATCCAGTCGAGTTGTAGCTGTTATAGGATGATGTTGTAATGGATCATTGTAATGGTTACGGAGTCTCTAATCGGTTCCTGTGACTTCCTTAACGCTGAATGACTTGGAATTGGAGGATCCAGTCAAGTCTTCTTTTCAGTTTCTTGAAGCCCTGAAGCAGGAGGATCCTGCGTTCAGAGTTTTTCCGTTACAAACCGCTGTAAGCCTGTTGCCCAGAGCTATTTGTTCACCTTTCTTACTAAGTCCTCCACCTGCTCATCTTTTAATCAACCCACTGGCTGAAGTTAGGATTCCATACCTCCTTTGTTACTTATGTACCAGACCCAGTCCCTAAGTTAGAGTAATATCTCCTCGAGTCTTTATCTCCATTTGATCACCACTTTATAAACAAATCGTGACATTAAACTGATGGGTGTCGGGCTCTGCTCATGCAAGCGATCCAGGAGTGACTTCCGACGTTAACATTTCTGGTGTCGTTGCTGGGGATGAAGTTGAAGATTTTCCCTGGGCAAGACGACAACGATCAACTGATTCTAAAGGTGCATCAGAAATCAGAATTATTCAGATTGCTACTGTGCACCTAGCGACTCCACTGTGGCGACTCCATTGTTTCCACTTTACTATTTCAGTTGTGGCCAGGGTTGGCACACTTGAAAGATGGCCCAGAGGAGCTTTCTCGAGGAGGTTTCAGCAGCGGATTTCTTGGCCTGAGAAGTTTCCTGGGGTAACGATAATGTTAATATCTGGCCTTTGATGGTGAACAAGGACCAGACACATTCGAAGCTGCACATTTTTCACCTGGCGACTCCATGATTCAAGGATCGATTGGTGACTCCACTGGTTCGATATGGAGAAAATCCTTGCTCGTAGGTTTGCTCCTTTTAATTTTTTTGCTATTCCTGGTTTTCCTAATGTTGTCCCCTCTCTGGATGAATGGGGCGATTATTTGCCTATATTTGGAAAGTGTGAAGAGGACAACCCTGCTCAGCACCTCAGTGAGTTTCATGAACTCATGCGTCAGTGGGAGATACATCATGAGGATGTGTTACTGAAGATGTTCATGTTCTCATTAGCAGGGGATGCCCGTAAATGGTACCATTCTTTACCCCCTGCTACCATATCTTCACTCCATGGATTCCATGCATCTTTCACCACCTATTGTCATAGGTTGTATCCCCCTGAGTTAATTTGTCATAATTGTTGTGAGGGATACCACAACTCTATACAAGAGAAAGTTGTTTCTGATGAAAGTTGTGGGGAGGATCTTGATGACCTGGATCAGAACTCAGTCCCTTCTCCTCCCCATTCATCTGCATCCAAGGCAGGTTATGAAAGTGATGAAGTTCCCAGGGAGGAGGATGGCACCCTGAGTAAGCTGCTAAAGTAGGTGAAATATCTCTCTGCCCAATTAGAAGGGTTGAAATATGAAGACTTTGCAGAGGATTTTCCAGTCCTTGAGGCAGACGCTCCAAGCAACTCTTTTGAAGAGATTGTTGAAGATTTATTAGACGAGTTGGCATCTACCCCCGATGAGCTTGCTGTCTCAGATCAAAGCAATGAAGAGGTAGTTGTGGAAGAGGATTGCTCTCTTTTCCTTCACGAGATTTCCCACGATGTGTTTACATTCGGGGTCGAAACGGAGGAGCGGGGGATAGTTCCATTTCTGAAAGTTGGAGAAGCTTTGTTCCCCCCTGAATTCGATGATTATCTGGAAGAGGAGCTGTAGAGCCCGACATCACCTTTTTCTTGTCAGAGCAGCCAGACCATTTATGACAGTTACGAATCAGAGTCTGAGCTCGATATGCTGGATTCCCAAGATTAGGTCGCAAATCCTTATCCTCTGCTCGCTAAAGAAAATTGTGACGAGGAAATCAGTTACCTGAGTCTTTTAGGAGACGCTGAGCAGTATGAGGAAGAAAAAAACCACCCCATGGTCCCTATTTATGATGAATACGAATCGGACCTGGGGGAGACAGAACCAGAGGAGCAGAATATTTCCTGTCTAGAGCGAGTCAGCAAGTAGCCACCGCCTGAGAGCAACGAGCCTACGTCAGTTGTCCACCACCAACCTATGCTTATAAGAGATATTCAGCCACAGGTGAACAGCTGTGTAGCAGAGGAGGGTGTCTGTCCCCCATTTTCTGGAATTTGTCACTCATTCCATGACCCTGTCTCCAAGTACATGGAGTGGCATTTCCCCTATGCCTTGGAGCCACCCTATTTCATCTCAACTCCAGCCTGTAAGGAGGAGTTGAAGAGTGTAACCATTCTGCTGTCACGGCTACACCATCTACTGATGATCATTGACAGAAGGAAGGAGCTTCTATCCAGGAAGCTGCTTGAATGGCTATGGTGGAAGTTTTCTTTCACCTAGCCCATGTAAAATATTTTATTAGCATTAGGACTGTATATAAATAATCTCCTTTGAGCACGTAGCTTTATTTTGTTCCTTTTATTTTTTGGCCTGTATTTTCAGCAGCGGGATGTTTTGAGCATGACTCCATAGCCCAACAACAAGGCATTGAAGCTGCGGAAGGAGTTCTTAGAGCATCGCAGGGACGACTCTATCCCTCATGGAGCCTAATGTTAGTGATAATTCTTGTCATGGGCTAGAGAGAATTCAGGCCTGCAAGTTGCACGAAATGCTCAAGCGCAGCACGAGAGAATCCCTGATTTTCCAAGTAGCAGGTCAAGCGAGCGGGCAAAGTGTCGTCGGCAGCATCCAAGGTCTTTTTTGCGAAACAAATCAACGGTCGGCGGGTAATTTCACTCAGCCGAGTCACGCCAAGTATAGCGCAGAAGTTTTCAAAGAGGTGAACGGTCAGAAGTCTCTGTGGAGAACTCGCGAAGTAACGAGGGCCGTTGATCACGATCAGTTGATGCATGGGTTCATTTCTTGAACTCGGGGTTCGTGACTTTGGAGGGCGGACCATATCCTTTGGTTGCATGAGATCGCGAGTCACGAGAATTGTGGAAAGAAAAAGAGCCATTGCCTCTCGAGATTTCGCTGAGGGAGAGTGCCAAGGTTCGACACTCCAACTCGCGAGGTCGCAAGTTGCGAGAGGCGCTAGCACTTAAGCCTTAGTCGATAGTTACGTGTGGAAGGCACCAACAGTAAAAGGAGATATACAATATTGCCGAGAAGATCTCAGTCGTCCATCTAGAGGGACACATGGTGTGCGATTAAGCTACTCACCTCCTCACCCCTCGTGACTTTGAAGAGCGAGGACCAGCCCCCTCCCAGCAGCGAGATGCGAAGTTTCGAAGGCGTCCAGAGACTGGGCCCACAGCACTGCCGAGAAGATCTCAGCCGTCCATCTGAAGCGGACACCTGGCGCGCAATTGGGCTCCTCGCCTCCTCGTCCCTCGTGACTTCAACACGCAAAAAGCAGCTCCGTTATTTTCCAAGGTGTGAGGTGTCAGGAGAATCTCGGGCCCTTTCCCATGGCATCGCCAGGAGAAGTAAGAACCGTCAGATCTAGAAGGACACGTGGTGCCAGATTAAGCCTTCTCGGCATATCGCTCATCACGATTTCAATCAGCAAAGGTTAGCCCTTTCATATTCGTGAGCGCTGAAAGCATATGGTCACAGCCCATGGTCACTTGGGGGTGATAGAAAGAACTGCGCAAAGGGCCGAAGTGTCAGGTTTGGCTGCAGAGGGGATCACTGTGTTCTCCAGGTGCCAGTTCAACTTGATCTCAATATTGTTTCTCACTCAGAGTAAATGAAGGTAAGGGGGGGTAGTTGAAACCTCTCCTCAGTCATTAAGCGCAAAGTATGGAGGGCCTGGCGAATGGTCTACTCGAGAGGGTCCTGTGTACCCATTTTTCCAGAGAGGCCATGCCGAGTTCTCGACCAGCCAGAGGAGGCCTGCACACGCTAGCTCAGCATTTACTGGCCCAGCTAATCTTCCCCTATAGAGGCCATATGAAGTTAAGGAGACGTCTGACGAAGGAATTCCACCCGAAGATTGATTGAAGAGACGCTACGCCTTGGAGGGCGAGCGCGCTTCTGTTGGGCAAATCCGCCCAAGTATATGTACTCAGTTTTGGTATTTTGAAAGGTATCGATGGTTGAGCAGAGATCCCTGTTGTAAAGTTTTAATGAAGCACTGTTAGCCTGGTTATGTATGGAGTTCTGAGACTTCTTGCCTTATGAATGACAGTTTCTTTACATCTTTGTTATACCGTGTTAGAGAAGCTCGGAATTGGAGGATCCAGTCGAGTTGTAGCTGTTATAGGATGATGTTGTAATGGATCACTGTAATGGTTACGGAGTCTCTAATCGGTTCCTATGACTTCCTTAACGTTGAATGCCTTGGAATTGGAGGATCCAGTCAAGTCTTCTTTTCAGTTTCTTGAAGCCCTGAACCAAGAGGATCCTGCATTCAAAGTTTTTCCCCTACAAACCGCTGTAAGCATGTTGCCCAGAGTTGTTTGTTCACCTTTCTTACTAAGTCCTCCACCTGCTCATATTTTAATCAACCCACTGGCTGAAGTTAGGATTCCAAACCTCCTTTGTTACTTACATACCAGACCTAGTCCCTGAGTTAGAGTAATATCTCCTCGAGTCTTTATCTCCCTTTGATCACCCCTTTATAAACAAATCATGACATTAAACTGATGGGTGTCGGGCTCTACTCCTGCAAGCGATCCAGGAGTGACTTTCGATGCTAACAGACGGTACACATGTTCCTACATCTAATACTACAAGGACATATTCTTATGGTGTTGGTTAAACAATTAATGAAAAAAGAGGGATTTTTCATCACAACTATGATACGCATGCATTGTATATAGAATGTAGAATTTGAATGAAAAATGAAGAAAGGTCGATGCAAACTTAAAACTTGTGTCAACCAATTTGTGTACTTTGAAAGGAAAATAGGTTTTATGGTTTACATGATGAATTGATGATGAAAATAAGTGGGTGTGTGAGTCAAATTTGAGTCTAGAAACCCTCCCATATCATTAAGGCATGCAGATAGTCTATCCATGTCAAATTTTAGTGCATACAGAAACAATTTGAAAAAATTTCAATGTTGGCCCCATTCACAGGTCACTCTTGCCCATGTCTAGTACTCCTAGTGTAATGTATTTTCGTTGTTCCTTTTAAAATTAGTTCAACAGTACACACGTTCCCGCATATAGTACTGCAAGGACATATTTTTATGGTGTTGATTAAACAATGAACGAAAAAGAGGAGTTTTTCATCACAACTATGACACACATACATTGTATATACAATGTAGAACCTGAAAGAAAAATGAAGAAAGGTTGATGCAAACCTAAAACTTGTTTCAACCAATTTGTGTAATTTGAAAGAAAAATAGGATTTATGGTTTACATGATGAATTGTTGATGGAAACAAGTGGTTGTGTGAGTCAAATTTGAGTCCATAAACTCTCCCATATTGTTAAGGCATGTGGATAGTCTATCCATGTCAAATTTAAGTGCATACAAAAACAGTTTGAAAAAATTTCAACGTTGGCCCCATTCACAAGTCATTGTTGCCCATGTCTAGTAATCCTAGTATAATGTCTTTTGGTTGTTCCTTTTAAACTTCGTTCGATAGTACACACATTCCTACATATAGTACTACAAAAGCATATTTTTATGATTTTGATTAATAAATGAATGAAAAAAAAGGATTTTTCATCACAACTATGACACACATACATTGTATATATACAATGTAGAACCTAAAAGAAAAATGAAGAAAGGTTGATGCAAGCTTAAAACTTGTGTCAACCAATTTGTGTACTTTGAAAGAAAAATAGGGTTTATGGTTTACATGATGAATTGATTATGGAAAACAGTGGGTGTGTTAGTCAAATTTGAGTCCAGAAACCCTCCCATATTGTTAAGGAATGCAAATAGTCTATCCATGTCAAATTTCAGTGCATACATAAACAATTTGAAAAAAATTCAAAGTTGGCCCCATTTACACGTCACTCTTTCCCATGTCTAGTACTCCTAGTACAATGTCTTTTTGTTGTTCCTTTTAAAATTCGTTCGACAATACACATGTTCCCGCATCTAGTACTGCAAGGACAAATTTGATGGTGTTGATTAAACAATGAACGAAAAAAGAGGGATTTTTCATCACAATCATGACATGCATACAATGTATATACAACGTAGAACCTGGAAGAAAAATGAATAAAGGCTGATGCAAAATTAAAACTTGTGTCAACCAATTTGTGTTCTTTGAAAGAAAAATAGGGTTTATGGTTTACATGATGAATTGATGATGGAAACAAGTGGGTGTGTGAGTCAAATTTGAGGCGAGAAACCCTCCCATATCATTAATGCATGCAAATAGTCTATCCATGTCAAATTTCAGTGCATACAGAAACAATTTGAAAAAATTTCAATGTTGGCCCCATTCACAGGTCAGTCTTGCCCATGTCTAGTACTCCTAGTACAATGTCTTTGCATTGTTCCTTTTAAAATTCGTTCAACAGTACACACATTCTTGCATCTAGTACTGCAAGGACATTTTTTATGGTGTTGATTAAACAATGAATGAAAAAAGAGGGATTTTTCACCACAACTATGGCACACATACATTGTATATATATAATGTAGAAATTGAAAGAAAAATGAAGAAAGGTTGATGCAAACTTAAAACTTGTGTCAAACAATTTGTGTACTTTGAAAGAAAAATAGGGTTTATCGTTAACATGATGAATTTATGATGGAAACAAGTGGGTGTGTGTTGGCACGGGGGAAGACCCTGGGTTCAACACTTCAACAATGCACCAAAAAAACCCTAACTACCAGCCCTTTCGGCAACACCTGCGAAGCAGGCGAAGTGTCACCCGAGGTAGAAGTAGAGGTGGTTACAGGACTCAGGTGTCTATAACCAAGATGGGACATAGATCTGTGACAATAAAACTTGATAGAGTATTCTAGAAACACTTAGGATGTGATATGCATTAGTTCATTGGCTTCATTAACATCACAGAACAAACCCTAAGATAGATCGGCACAGTAACAATAAAGATTAAACACTTCAATCATTTAGCACATAGCACTGAGTTAGATCTAACATTCATTCATCCTTAACACAACTAAAGCACTAAGCATCAATAGGTCTATCTAACATACATAATAAGTAAAGCACTGAGCAGATTCATAACATAACCAACAAAGCACAAAGAAAACCAAAGACACAGGATATACGTGGTTCACCCCAGTGTGGGGCTACGTCCACCAACTGCTTCGTCTTATTTATTATTCTTCAATATCTTACATTCAGTTTATCATGTGCACCAATCCACAGAGCCAAGCTTTACACCAGACACGATATCTGTACACTGCACACCAGATCCTCCTTCCCAAAACTAGGCCAAGTCACAGAGCCAACTTCTCTATTGAGCACAGAGCCTTACATACACATTTTGTTGCACAAAGAAACTCATAACTACTTGCACTTAACCTCTTTTCCCAATATCTATTGACTCCTTTATACATTACATTCTTAGTTATTTATACTTTTACAATCATAGGCCGCAAAAATAAGTGAGATCCGTGATCTCAGCTCCGTCTGGGCGCTCCATCTTCGACTAGCCTGTCGAAGTCCAAAAGTGGTCCAAACCTGACCAAGGTTTCCTCAAAACTTGGTTGAGGGCCAACATTCCCCCAACACTCACCTATGACTCATCTCAATTCACTTAGGTTTGGTCAATGCCGCTTCGAAGGCCTCAAGCTTCACTCCAGCTACCTTGACTTGCTCCTTCGCCTAAGCTTTTTTCTCAGCAAGCTCTTGGATCATGTGCTCTATAACAGGCCCTTCTAGGCATTCTTATGTTGTCACAACCACTTACTCGAATTCTGAGTCTTGTCCTTCAATTTCTTCAAACATCTTGTAGGCTTCATCTTGCATAGGTTGTACTTTCTGCGCAACTTCCATTACCCTACCCTGGATGGAGGTAATTTGTTGTTGTACCATGCGTTGTTTATGGAACTTCTTCATTCTTTTAACTATGGTGAGAAACTTCATCTACGCCTGCACAGAGAAGGCATGGTGTTGCACCTCATGTAACTATGCTTCCAGTTTCCTTAGCTCTGGATCTTCTGTGAGGCATTCATAAGTCTGTGCACTTCTATCGCTCAGTTGTTTTCATTCTGAGGTAAGGGATCTGACCCTTACTACTGCATTCTTAGCGGTTCCTCCCTCTGTTCAAGCACCTCCTGCGAGGTGCTCGGTACTTCTTGGATCTCCAACTATGTTATCCTCACTTGAAGTTGTTGGATGGTCTCAATGAGCTTTTCCACTTGAACCTCAACCGACTCTTGTTTGTCCTGTTCCAAGCTTGGCACAGAGTGACATGCTTTATTCACTGCTTTTTTTAACGTAGCTCGTTCTGCAAGAAACTGCTTGTTTTCTCTCTGTAGCTTCACTTTGTCCTCCTGGAGCATCGCCCGAAACTCTTCTTTCTCATTTTCATGGGCGGTTACAAAATATTGTGCTACTCATAATTGCTCTAAGACTACATCTTTCTCTTGTTTCAAGTCTTTTGTAGCCTTCTCCTTCTATTATTTGACTTTGTGAAGTCAATCCTCTGTTGCATCTGCAAGTCTTCTTAATTGGGATGGTTCATCCCCCAATTATGCAATCTATGATGAGGAAGGCGCAATGGGTACTGCATGGATCAATTGAATAGCTTCTTGTATTTCCTTCAGTTCCTTCTTGACCCTTTCATACAAATCCTCCTGCTTCGCTCCATATATTTGCAATATATCCTCAGAAGCATCCTCCATAGCTCCACGGAGCAAGCTGATGTTGTCCTTTGTGAGCATCACCTCTAACTGGGGATTACTGGCACGCGTCTTCTTTCTTGCCGAAGGTTTCTGCAGAGAAACCTTCCTCTTTTGCAGTGTTACTGTTTCAGCAGGGGGATATTTCAAAGGTGTAGCTTCGCCTTCTCCTTGATTTTCTCCTTCATCCCCTCCTCCTTGTCCATTTGCTTCATCTCCTCCTCCAAGCAAGCTAGATCCATTTTCTTCAATGATGTTGTCCTCCTCATCAGTCTCTATATTCTGGACTTCCTCCTTTTTCTTCTTCTTCTTTGTCCCACTGGACTATCCGACATGCTCGACCCGGGTGACTAGGGAGTTTCCTATGATGTCAGTGTCAGAGAGTTTTGCATCAGCAATAGGTACAAGGAACTCCTCTGGCCACTCCTTCGTGATCTGCTCCATGTCTTCATCTGTCAGCTTGTAATATGATTGTAACTCTTCCTTGATCTCATCTATGTGCGCAATGATATAGATAAAATGTCAATCTGCATGGAACTTGGCTATCGGTATGTACTGGTGTCATGCATGTAAATTCTTCAATGGAAACCTTTAGTTGTTAATAATACGCATGGAACACAACATTTGACTGCCATTTCTTTGACATGTCATTGGTGTACAACAAGGTATCAAACTTAGCGACCAATGGCTCTGATGGTTTAATATCTGGAAAGGTGGATCCTTCAGGCATTTTCCAAGCGACAAATGCAATCAACATGATCAACCAGCTAAAGTGGAATTCGTATCCCAGATCCTGATATTTGCGGCAGTCTTTCTTGACTTCATTGATGAGGTAACTCGCCCATTTCATCTGCATTCCCTCCACACATTTTCTTGCGAGATCCACCACGAACCTAGTGACTTGTGTGGGGAAATTCTTTCTTATGAGCTTGCCAGCTATGACTTGGCAAGAGAGGCGCAATGCGCCATCCTAGATAGAGGCTACCTTGTAGCCTCACTTTCCCTTTTTGACTTCGTCGTAAGCCTCCTTGATGCATTGTGCTAGGGAGCGGTCTGAGGCCTTCCCTAAATAAAACTTCCAAGGGCGAGGTCCCTTCATGCTTAATCCTGTAATCAAGTGGATCAATGTTGGATCCACTGTAATCTGTCGGTCAAGCCACAATTATCCACCATGATAGCACGACAAGAGGATTTTAACGCAAGTGTTAACCTCCTGGTTGTTAATATTATGGTAGCTGCGGGAGGTATTTACCTCTACATGTGAACCTGACGAGAATAGAAGACTCCGGGAAGCAAGAGAAACCCTAATGAATTGGCTAATAACCCTAGAAGCCTTGTCGGCTCAAGAATATAATTTATATTAGGCTATTAGCTTCCAAGAGAAGAAGTCGACCAGAATTAATAATAATATACTGAACAAACACATACCCAGAAGGAGAAGTCGGCCCCAGCAAACTAGCAGGATTACTATAAATACAGGGCGCCAGTTTTCATTTGACACATCTCAGGATTGCAGTTTTCCCAGTTGGTGTGCACTGCAGTTGCAGCTGGTGCGCAGGTTTGGAGAAGGATTGCAGGAGCAGCTGTAGCAGCAACAAGTTCAGTATTTGGTTTGGATATCTCTTGGCTAGGGTTTGGAACATCTGATCAGTCTTTTGTGTTGCGCTATCCTTGGGGAGAGATGTGCTGCTCTTTGTTTGGCTATCTAGCCTAAGGTTTGCTTCTGGAGAAATTCTTAGGTCAAGGTTAAGGTGCTCGGAGGGAGGCTTCGGCCTGTGGTTGGGTGATGAGGGTATCGTCAATGGTAAAAAGAGCACACCATCTTCTATATTCTAACAGGTTATGGGCCCACGCCCCTTTAGTCAGCCTAAAATGCTGGAAGGAAACATAGTCGCTAGATATTGAGCTCGTTGAGGTATTGCCGCTAGGGTTACTAGCAGGAGCAGTTTCCAAAAGCACTGCAGCTAGGGTTACCAGCTGAAGCAGTTGCAGAAACCATAAACCTCTTGTTGAGGCACCTTAAGTGATGAGATTGACCTAATCTCCGGATAGATCAGTGCACCCTAACCCAGCACATCTCCTGGTACTCTCAGAAGGCCAAGACATGAAGTTTGGATTTCTGGTCAAATCTAGGGTTTGACCAAGTCAAGCAAGCCATGACGAACTCTATGAAGTTTGAGAACAAGCTAGATGGAGCCTCTAACTTCAGAGCATGGAATACAAGGATTGACCT
>ML838172.1:28650-40187 GCA_009831015.1 Picea engelmannii | reverse complement strand
CGCGATGCATCTGGAAAAATTTCATAAAGTAAACCAAACTGAGAGTAAATCAACTCTAGTTGTTGAGCTCTCATTATTGCATCTTCTTCAAAAAACACTCCCGACATTGCGACGTCTTTGGATAACTGGGGTACCAAAGACTTAAGGAACCACTCTAGTAGGAATGTTGGTGGGAATTGTACTTTTATCAAACTCTTTCGGCATCTCCATTATAGGATGTGATCAGAGATATGGTTCGCCTTTGTCTGCTCAAAGTTGGCCAACAATTTGGTGTCGGCGTCGTATCTCATAGGTAATTGGAAATGGTTTAAGAAAGCCATTGACAATTCACCAAAGGAAGAGTATCTCTAGCGGTCGAGCTCAGTGTACCATTTCGCAGCACTCCCTATGAGAGTGTGTTGAAACAAACACAATTGAATGGAGTCATCTTTCAATGAATTGGACGAGCACCAAAGATGAAAGGTAGTGACATGATCACCTGGATCTTCATTAGGCTTAGCTTCAAACTTTGGAATGTCCGAAGGAAACTTGGTCGTCATAGGAGGAAAATGTGGATTGTGACAGATAGGGTCATTGAATAACTTTTTCAAGTCTGGAAAATGCAAATTTGCCAGAAACAGTAGTTTGGGTTGTTGATTATAACCATGGAAAAAGGGGCCTGGATTTTGACTGGCACCAGGTTGTTAGGATATGTTAGGTTGTTGTCCAAGGTTCTGGTAAAAACCATGGCCATGTCCAATGTATGGATTCTACTCTTGTTGAGACATCATCAGTTGACTCCCGTAATAGGACGTAAAAGGTTGGGCTTGCATTGCATTCCAATGTGATTTTGGGAAGGGTTGACCCCTGCCGATTCGACGGGCATAGGTCCTAAGCCTTGCCCATGGTTCCATTGGCTATGGAAGGGGTTTCCCCCAATTGGCATCCCTGACAAGGGAAATGATCCCTACCATGGATTCCAAGGTCCTTATGGGGAAGGAATTCTTGGGTTTCCCCCCTGTGCAAGAATAATACCCTGCATAGGATTTTGTTGTCCATAACCGGGGTTTCCCCCGGTCGAGATGGAAACTGACGAGAAAGAGTTGTTACCAAATTCATTGAATAAAGAGAATGGTGTCGAACCTACCAGAATGCTATAAGAAGGAAGTCCTTGACTACCTGCTCCAAATGAGCTAAAGTTTACGTTCGGCTTGGTGGGATGCAGGTGAGCACTGCTGAGTGAAGGGGATAAAGGAGGTATATGATCCCCTCCATAAGGGAAATCATTATAAGAAGTTGAAGTTTCCCCCATGGATCCTTGTAGAGGAGTGTTAGAGTTCCCTACCCACAGACCTAAATTCTGTAGAGTGGAGTAGGAAAGGACAGAGTTCCTATCGAAGCTAGGCATTCCATATGAGAACAGAGGTCCTTTTGCACTCTAGGTGAAAGGAGTAGTGATCGTCACGATAGATGGAATCAGACCATTTCCTGAGGTAGAGGTGGTCGAGACCATGGTGGTACAAACTGGTGATGGTTGGTCTGTAGTGATATTTGTAGAGGGAATATGAGAATTCCCTGAAGAAGTCGCAACATTTGTTTCCATTGCTGCTTGGCACACTATCTGGTTCTCATAAGGATAAACTTGTACAATGAAGGGCACTGATAGATAAGTGATCGGAGGTTCATCTGGACCAAGAGCTTACACTCCAAGGTCTGATATGGTTGTCTCCTCTGGAATCAAATGTTCTTCTCTCAGAGATGGATCAGTCACAGTTTCCTGTGACCCGGTCACCTCAAAAGACCCTTGCTGGTCTAGTCTTCGCCTTAGTGGTGTCGAGGGTGGCTCCAGATTGACCAGTGGCAAGCGAAGAAGCCTTCGTTACTGGTGGAGATCCTGATCCTCCACTATGTGAGAATATCAATGACACACTAGGGATTTCTATTAACGTTCAAGAACCAACACACACTATAAAAAAATACCTATGAGATAAAACAAGCAGTCACTAGCTAGTTGGAAGAACAGTTACAACAACCAACACTAGAGAAACTTATAGGTGCAAGTGAAACTCAAATACGGAAGCACCCGTTGGGTATAATCTGCAAATCATGGACCAATGTCTGTCCTAGGTACCATGGTATACCCCCGCAGTCACCTGTGTAAGTCTCTAATATAAAGACAACTAGGTTGTCAGCACGCAAACAGTCACCAAGCGGGTACAGTCGACAGTCGAGTGGATCGCAATGAGCAGGGTATCAAGCCTGAAACCTATCAAGGGTATCGAAAGAAAGTGTTCTGGAAGAAAACTGAGGACCTCAAATGGATTCAAGACCCACGAAGCTACCTGGAAAATGCGATCAACGGAATCCCAAGATAACCCCTCTATATGAGTTTCCCACTACGCTTGGTCCAGCTTTGGAGGGGTTATCTTCACTACCTTTCCACACGCGACCTTGTGTTTGGCCCCTTTGTTAGAGGGGGGTCTCGTATAACTTTCACGATACTGGACTTTTTAACACTCCCTAGCACAGACTCTTATGCTTGTTTTTGTAGCATTGAAGAGTTTCCTCTCCAATCCTAAATCAAGGCTCTACCCTAGACTAGTTGATGGACCCTACAAACATAAAGTCTAGTTGATTTTAATTAATCGTTAATTTTAGTGGTTGTCTTAAGTCAAATGGAAAGAAAGTGAAACCAGTGATGTTTTAAAGAGACGAAAGAGAAGAGCATATAATGAAACTAAAAACAAACTACTTCTTCTTCACAAATTCAGATTTGCACATTTAAACTCTTTAACCAACTTTTCAAACTACTTTTGTTTTTCTAAGATCTTTTAACAGAAAACTCAAAACAAGATTTCACTCGACTACGAGMTACTTATTATCCTAAGTCAATCATCCAAGAACTTATGAATGGATTATTTTTTCCTGATTATTAATGCCAACAACCAACTACTTAACCAAACAAAGAAAGTGAACTCTATATTTTTTTTTATTATGCTTCCAAAACAAGAAATTTTAAAATGTATTATTTTATTCTTTTCTGAAGMAAAAAGGAAAAAATAAAGACAAGACAAGACCAAGAAATGACTTATGTCCCTCCACAGACCGCGGGGATTCACTAACAAAAACAAAGAGGCAGATCAGAACAGACTCACTATCTTRTCTAAAAGTTGAATAAAGAAAAATRCAAGAACAACTTWAAAAAAGAAAAGTGTTGGCCCTCGACCAAGTTTTGAGGAATACTTGGTCATAGTTGACCATTTGGTACTTCGACTACCTAGYGAAGAYGGAGCGCATAGCAAAGCRAAKATCGTGGGATCTCACCACCTTTTGTAGAACCTTTTTTGGGTTTTTTTGGGAATATTGTAACGGGAAAGGGATGTCGGCCATTGTTTAGGCCTTTTTCTATGTATAAATAGAGGTCTAGACCATGTACGAAAAGGCCCTGTCTAGTCAATGGCTTAGTGCATAAGTTGGATCTATGTGATCAGAAGTCTGTGTGATTGTAAGAGCTCTGTGCGTGTTGTACTCTGTGTGTGCTGTAATAGTGTTGAGTGCACAGAGTGTGAGAAGTCTTAGTGCTTGGATCTACCCAGGGAAAGAGGATCGAGTGAGTTGTTGTTATTGGATAAATCGGTAGGTGCGAACACTAACTGATCTCCCTAGATCCACCTAGATCTATAACAAAACACATCAGAACATGACGCTTTCCTTAAGTTTTAAATATTGAATTTACTAACTAAAGAGGGATAGGTGACATATCGCTTAAATGTCATTTCCTCTCGCTATCGCCATCCTAGCTCTATTCCAACACTCATACAATGATGATCCTGCAAAATAATGCAACCAAACAAAGTGATAGTAATAGCATAAGTTCAATATAAACCTATGTATGTGATTAAGGAATCATACAATAAAATACAACAAGATTTATATGAAAGAATCATATTACTCTATCATATTAAATGTGAAAGAGAGATTACAACCATGGCCTTGATGTTGTAAGGTCCCTTCCAACTGTCCTTCGTTCCCCACACACTTCCACTCCAATAATTCTGAGAGCATCGATCTAATAATATTCACAATCTATCTTAACAAAGTGGCTCATCTATGCAAGATAACAATCTCCAAAGCTCAATCCAATCCAAGCTAATCTAGAAATCTCCAAAGCTAGCTTTCTCCATGAGAGCTCCTCTCCTTTTATAAGTTGAAGAGGATAAGGTGAGGAGTTTAGGATGATCCCACTAAATCATGAAAGCGATTAAGATCCAAACCATTCAGATGCCACCTCACCATGGAAGTTTCTCCTTCTAGAAGCATCGAGAAGATGCTCATTTTTCCCACGTATGAGCATTCTTGCACCCTGCTTATAGAGAAACCTGTGAACCTCTCTCAACCCATATATGGTGCAGCCTATGAGAATTATGAATTCTCACACCCTACCTATATAAAAACATGCGAACATCCTCTTTAATAGGGATTTTACAAAGGAGAATGCAACTTATTTTCTCAGGAAAAGTTATTCTCCCTTTTTTCTTCAAGAACTCAGGCCACTGCCCCTCTACAGGAAATAAATAGGTTTACATCATTAACGGTCATAGGGATGACGGAAATAATGTGTAACAGAGAGCCCCCCAAAATATGAAGTTAGAACAAAGTGGTAGCTAAAATACTTTGTCGAGTGTGTGTAGGGAACAAGGAACAGTCGGTCGGAAACCTGCCAACAAACAAGGAAAAACAATACAATAATATATCATCACTGAGGTAGACATTCCCATACTCGGAATAAAAATGAATCAAAGCATAAATACCGACATGCAAAGATCCATGTCAAGTAAGACAAGTCATGGACACCAAACATACACTATGGATCCATGCCAATATGACTCAAATCTGAACATAGCCACCAAAAATACACTGTGGATCTATGTGTTAAAGACTCAAATTTGAACATAGCCACCAAACATACAATGTGGATCTATGTAACAATACACTGAATATACTCCAACGCAATCTAAATCTGCCAGAAAAGATCCAAGGTCTTCATCTCCACCACTCTATAGTATGAATCTAACCATGTGGATACATGTGTCGAGGTCGAACATGGTAGAAACCACTTGATTACCGGTCATTAGTATATACCATTAACAAGTGCGAGGGAAATCACCATTAATTTCAATGACTCCCAAGGTACACTAGTACAATCCAATGAATGTGAATTAATGAGCTGAAGTCGAACACTCGACGGAATCTCCCGATCAGGGGTCAATAATGAAAACCCACTGTCGAAAGCGAGGAAACCTGCCATTAAGGCATGCAAGTTTCAAGGTACCAATTGGTTTCTAAGTCTAATTCCTGGATAATGAGTTGAAGTCGATAGGAAAAGACTCATCGTAGGAGGGCCTTAATGTATCCCCCATCAATGAAATGAAACAGGTAACAATATTTGAAGTAGATTAGAGTAACAAGTGATTCAGGACTGACTCAGGGATGGTCGATGCAATAGAAGGCTTAAGGACTGCAGAAATGGCCAATGCAATAGAAGGATTTTCGGGTTGGACATCTTTTTGAACATATTGACGACACAACAACTTTCTTGGAAACATTGACTCAACAATAGGGATCACATACCAATTTGTAATCTTATAAAGGAGTATGATCAAGAGACGAGTGGATTTTCCAACCTAGACACAAAGCGAGTGAAAGGGTGTCATGTTAAAAAGTGACTCTTCCACATAATACAGGTTTAGATACATTTCTTTCCAAATTCCCCCCCCACCAATTATGGCGAGTACCTCTTTATTTTTACGCAAGCTTGAGGAGGATAACATATGCTTGTAATGTAAGCTCATCCTTCAGATGAGTCCCTCAGAGTATGTTTAATGAACCCTAGGAAGGAGAGGTTCGGTCCCATAAGGGCATTTCAATGTTTGTTTAACGAGTCCAAAGATAGAAAACTCGGGGGTTTTTCATGTTTTGAGAGTCTGAAAAAAACTTAACGAAAAATCTCCCAGTTCTTTTTTCATAAATTAGTTCGACGAGATCGAAAAAGTGATAAACTATCGCTCATCGAATTTTTTCTTCAAATACTTTTACGAGCATGAAAAGAACAAGATCGCTCGGCAATATTTTCATGTTTAGAGAGTCTAAAAAGAACTTAAAGGGAACTCCAGGGGGTTCCTTTTTTGTATAACCTTCATGAGTCTGAAAAAGTGATAAAAGTATACTCGGTTGCATTCTCGCGTATTTATGAGCACGAGAAAGAACAAAGACTAAGCTCGGTAACTTATTCTCATGTATTTATGAGCATGAGAAAGAACAAATATTAAGCTCAGGATTGTTTTCATTTTTACGCAAGCTTTAAAACAAAACAAAACTATGCTTGGACCTGGTTTCATTTTTACACAAGCTTGAACCAGAGGAAACTATGCTTGAGGTAAGTGATTTCATTTTTACATAAGCTTGAACCATAGAAAAATATTCTTGGACTTCCCAACGCATAACACATGGATGGTTAGTACTTAGCCCCCAGCTTAATAAACTGGCAGCTCTACTTCAACATGAAGTCTAGAGGCTAAAAGTATTTCCCCCCAAGCTTTGTTTCATCCAACGACAAAGGCGGAGGAAATGAAGCTTCAAATACAAGACGAAGGACTTGACTCAAACAGAGAGGGGGAAAATTGTTTCATTTTTTTTTAACGAGCTTGAAACAACAGAAGAACTATGCTCGAGAATCCAAGTTCAATCCCTAGACCTATCTTTAATTTTTTAATGAGCTTGACACATGAGAAGAAATATTCTCATAACCTTTGTTTCATTTTTTAACAAGGTTTCCACAGAGACAAAAAACTATCCTCGTAAGTGGTTTCATTTTTTAACGAGCTTGAAATCAGAAAACCATGCTCAAATACCTTTGTTTCATTTTTTAACGAGCTTGCCTCAGAGACACAAAACCTATCCTCGGGGTCTCTCTTCTTGATCATGGATTCCAAGAGGACAATGCTCCGGAAGATACCATGTCAAGGGACAAAACTCGGTCATGGCTTCCAAGAGATATTCACTAGATGGAAGGAACACACTCTTGAAGGAACACATGTCAAGGGTTGTGACAGGGGTAAGGAGATTAGGCTCTAAATACCCTATCGAAGATATCACCATGTCAACTACCGGATCCAAGTCATCAGAAGTTGAATTCATGGGAGACAATGCCACATAATTGGCATGTGGCAAGGGTGATACTATCTTCATATAAGAACCATTTAGGGAGTTAGGACTTATGAATGAAAGTTGATCAATCATCACCATTCTTCCATCGTGTGGGAAATATATCATGTGAAAAAGAGTGGACACAATAGCTTTCATGGCATAGAAATAATCTCTCCCAAGGAGTAAATAAAAATCCAAGGAGTCTTGGATGACCATGACATCAATAAAGACAGTTTTCCCTCCCAAAGTTACAGGAAACTGAGGAAGGGTCCCTAAAGGTTGACTGGTTCTTCTATTAAAAGCTAACAAATTATGTGTAACTGGGGAAATATGAGGACAACCCAAAGCTTTCCAAGCAAAAGAGGACAAAATTCTAACAGATGCACCTTCATCTATCAACGTCTGAGGAACGTCCCAACCACAAAATTGCACTGTAATCTAAAAAGGAATGTGAGAGGGAAGACGAGGTCTAGTTAGCACACCCCAATTAAAAAGGATGGCCTCATTACTTGGAGGGGGTTTCACGGGAGAAGGAGGAATACCCCCCGACACGACAGAGTTTGTATCAACGAGAAAAATGTGGGCAGTATCAGATTTACTCTCGAGTGGGAGAGTAAGATCGACCGATGACGAGATCAAATTGACCACTTGGGTTGCATTATCCAAGGGGATAATGGGATCGACGCTTGGAAAAGGATCAACCGCTTGGGTTTCACTCTCTAAAATGAGAGTGGGATCAACCGAGGATGCAATCATATCGACCACTTGATCAACCGAAACTGGATTGAGAATTCCATCAACTACAGGTGGGTTGAGAGAAAGCTTGCGATAAGCAGTTGGAAGTTGAGGCTATGAAACAGTCATGTCTTCCATGAATTTCGAGGCTTCTTCCATATGAGGGAAAATATGAGTTAGATGGATCCCTTTGCATAACATACACAGGAACTTGGCTCTACTTTTCTTCTTCCCAACTATATTGTGACTAGTCGATGGGAAGTCATCAACATGTTGTTCAGAGGCTGACGACATGGATTGGCGAGGATGTGTATACCATGCTTCTATAACCTTGGATAGACCAGGGCAATCCTTAAGAAGATGGCTACCCTTACAAAGCCTGCAAGGGTACTTGGGATTACGGTTTGTTGGGATGATCTTGACATCATCAACACTCCCAGCACAATTAACAGTAACTGGTTGTTTTCCAACATGTTTGACAGTGGTTGGAAGATTTGACCCTTATTTATCTTTCTTCTTCTTAATCTTCTTTTTCTTCTTCTTCTTATTCACTGGGTTACTAGCTTCAGAACTTTCACTTGACGAAGAATATGAAATGGAAGGTGACCTTGCAAGCGAAGAAGGCGAAGAAGACCTTACTGGTGAAGAAGGTGAAGGATCAACATGAGGTTGATGCTCGTGGGGGGAATTTCTTGTGACTGAAGCACTAACTGCATTCGGGATTACCTGAGTGGAAAACAACCATACCAGTAATCCAATTGTGAGACCTGGAAGGCTCAAAGTAGAAATATGAGGAGGATCAATGTTTCCATAAGAAGGAAAAAAAAAAAGGTTCCCCTGGAGCAGGGGTTCCTTCATTGGTCATTCCAGGAACTGACGTCATTAAATAAATATCCAATCTAGAGTCCTCTAGGGAAAACAAACAGCACACACTAAAAATCTAGTAAGCAAGCAAGCAAACAAAACCTTCTCACAATGAACACACTAGTTGGTGATGAAATCCAATGTCGCGGGAACAATGTAAGAAGGGGATGAGATAGAGTGGGTAGAAAAGTTACATTGACGACCTATTTAACGAACTTACACCCTGGTGCAAGCTCCCACACATAATCATGGGTATACCCTCCAAGGAGCCTGAGTGATTTTGGCCAATGTCGATTCCAGGTACTGTGAAGACTTGCCCCTCCACAGTCACCTTGTGTAAAGACCCTAAAGATATAGGCCACTAAGGTTACCAATCACTACAGTGATTCCTGGTGAAATAGTCGACAATCCAATACATGCACAAGGGCAGGGTATCTAGCCCGAAATCAACTTAAAAGGCTTCCACTCATCATTGTTTGTATACCTTCAAGCGACCCCCATAATGCGCACAATCTCTACACCAAGATCGACAAAGCAGGGTGAGTAACTCTTCCAGTCTCAATGCGACCTCGTGATTGACCCTTGTGTTAGAAGGGCTTCCCAGGACAAAAAGTAATAAGTGGATTTCACTGCTCCCTAACGCAAGATTCTATGCTTGTTTGCATCTTTGGAAAGTTGTCTTTCACACCTATTACAAATCCCTATAACTAATCTAATGTAGGTTTTCTACCATAAAATATAAAAATGTCTAATCAATTTTTATAAGCTCTTTATTTTATGGTTGTTGTTACTCAAGAGGAAAATGACCAGGACAATATGGTGTTTTGACCGACTCGAATGTTATGCAAAGAGATGAAGATGTAATCTTTTCATTTCAATGAAAGCTATGCTACGAGAAGGAGAAAACATTTATCATTCCCATATACACAATGTCCCAAAATATATTAAACTCATCAATATCAAGATTCTCAAGAAATGAGAAAAAGAAAGTTCAAGAATCATGCAATTTCGCTACTCCAAATGCAAGGATGCCCCCAATCTAATATAAAGTAAGAAATTAAATCTTTTTGTTTCAAAAATTTCACTAAAAGAAATAATGAACTTTCTTAAAACAAAGAAACCCAAACTAAAAGTTTTCTTTTAAAGAAAAATATTCAGAA
Organism: Picea engelmannii; assembly: GCA_009831015.1. NCBI lineage: Eukaryota > Viridiplantae > Streptophyta > Pinopsida > Pinales > Pinaceae > Picea > Picea engelmannii. The sequence goes on along the minus strand of ML838172.1, from coordinate 30,243 downwards.
GAAATCTGATCTTTCCCTAAACAATTCTAAAGAAAACACACAATTTGTAATTGAAAGACACTCAAAGCAAGAGACTAATCCTTCAAAACTAAACAAAGAAAATATGGATAAAAGAAACTCAAAGAATGTCAAGTAGACTGTAAACAGATCAATATAGGCTCCAAAAGTTCAATCCAGTTGATAAAAGAAAAACTGGCCATCAAAAGATAACAAGACCCAATCCAAAAAAAATTACAGACAATTTCACAGCCTAGTAGTGAGGTACAGTGCGAAAATTAGGCATTTTCGCAGTATAGACGCATGTAGGGTGAGAGAAGGTCACACTGGACTGAACAGTAGGGTGCGAAAATCAAGGGTTTTCGCAGGTTGTGTATAGGTGAAGTGAGGGATTGTCTGTAATCAAAAGGAATTTGGAAAAAGGACAGAGTCTAAGTGAACTTTCAAATCCAGAGAGTCTGGATGGATCTCCCACAGACTCAGAGACCAGAAAACAAGCAATCAAAGCAAGGGAAACTAGACTAACTAGGAAACAATTTTTTCCCCAGTGGAGTCACCAATTTTGTTATTGGATAAATCGGTAGGTGCGGACACTAGCTAATCTCCCTATATCCACCTAGATCTAGAAAAAAACACACCAGAACATGACACTTTCCTTAAGTTTTAAATATTGAATTTACTGACTAAAGAGGGATAGGTGACATATCGCTTAAATGCCACTTCCTCTCGCTATCGCCATCCTAGCTCCATTCCAACACTCATACAATGATGATCCTACAAAAGAACGCAACCAACCAAAGTGATAGTAATAACATAAACTCAATATAAACCTATGTATGTGATCAAGGAATCATACAATAAAATACAACAAGATTTATAGGAAATAATCATATTAAATGTGAAAGAGAGATTACAACCATGGCCTTGATGTCGTAAGGTCCCTTCCAACTGTCCTTCGTTCCCCACATGCTTCCACTCCAAGAATTTTGAGAGCATCAATATGATAATATTCACAATCTATCTTGAAAAATTGGCTCATCTAGCCAAGCTAACAATCTCCAAAGCTCAATCCAATCCAAGCTAATCCAAAAATCTCCAAAGATAACTTTCTCCATGAGAGCTCCTCTCCTTTTATAAGTTGAATAAGATAAGGTGAGGAGGTTAGGATGATCCCACTAAATCATGAAAGCGAGTAAGATCCAAACCATTCGGATGCCACCTCACCATGGAAGTTTCTCCTTCTAGAAGCATCGAGAAGATGCTTGTTTTTCCCACGTATGAGCATTATTGCACCCTGTTTATAGAGCAACCTGCAAACCTCTCACAACCTAGCTATGGTGCAGCCTACGAGAATTAGGCATTCTCACACCTTGCCTATATAGAAATTTGCGAACATCCTCTTTAATAGGGTTTTTACAAAGGAGAATGCAACTTGTTTTCTCAGGAAAATTTCTTCTCCCTTCTTTCTTCAGGAACTCAGGCCACTTACCCCTCTAAAGGCAATAGATAGGTTTACATCATTAACGGTCATAGGGATGACAAAAATAATGTGTAACAATTGTGCATATCTCGTGTCCTGTGCAGGGTAAGGGTTAT
>ML838172.1:8348-26535 GCA_009831015.1 Picea engelmannii | reverse complement strand
CCGCATTGTGAAATAGTGACTACCCCACCTTGCTCTCTACTCGATTACGGTACCTTCATCCCATCGAAAAACTAATAAAGTGATCCTGAGCTTACATGTTCGATGAGCTTAGTGCAACAGAAGAATCAGTGAGAGAAGTACTCACTAGCTTAAGAACCAAAAGAGTTATGTCAGAAAGGGGAATGTCCACTGAAGTCCAAGCCTCGTCATCAAGAGGAGTAGCAGCTTCTCCATCCATTGCTCGATCTGGACCATCCCGACAGACTACCGAGAAACGTACTAAACATAGAGATGACATCACGAATGCCAAGCTAATCCCGAGCATATTTCCCTCTTACATACCTCCTCTGAAAGGTGAAATCAACCATGATAGTGTGCCCCGATATTACGAATATCCTATGATCACTGTGTACCTACCGAAGGGTGTGCATGCAGTTCACACTGAGCATACCAAGCTCGCAACATTGAAGTTTTGTGACTTCAACCTTGGTGACCAGAAATCCTATAGTATGCTTGTCCCGCACAAGTATCTGACGATGACAAAGGGGAATAATTCCAAGATCTTCCCTCAGCAATGTATGATGAACCTCGCGCAGTCCACCTTACTTAATGTAGTGAAGATTCCACACTTTGGCAGGCACCAGGAGGTGAACTCTTGCATACAAATTCTACTAGCGATATACCATGGAGGATATCTCTGGTTGAACCGGCGTATAACGATTGATATGACACTAATCAATCAGATCATCGGGCTGAGCATGCATGGCCCTGACCCACAAGACTATTACCCTGGAAAGACCACGGATCGTGATCTTTCACATAATATTAAAGAGGAATATGGAAATGTTGAAAAAGGCGCGTGAGGTTACAAGGTAACCTCTATTGACAGTGGCGCAGTGTGCCTCGCCTATCAGATGATCGCAGGAAGGTTAGTCTACAAGAATAGACCGACGCAAGCATCTGGGTTTGTAGTTGATCTCGCAGGAAAATACGTAGAAGGAGTCCAAATGAACAGGTCAAAGTACTTGGTGGATCAACTTGAATTGGATTGCAGAGAAGTGCAAGACCAAGGATATGAGTTCCACTTCAGCTGGATTCTCATCCTGATTGCCTTCATAGCATGGGAGATGATGGAGGATGTCATTTTTCTTGAAACCCTACCATTTGAACCATTGACTGTGAAGTTTAGTACATTATGGTACATGACAGATATGAGCAGGCAATGGCAGTCGAATGCCCTCTTTCACATATACTACATCTAGTTGAAGACCGCGATACAAGCCACACCTTGCATCACTCTGAACACACTCCATAGATTCAGACCCTTAATGAAGTTCAGCGCGGACCGCCACTTCATATACCTAACTCCACGCGCTGATGAGCACCAGGAACAGATGCAGTCCTATTATAAACTGACAGAATAAGACCTTGAAGAGATCACCAAGGAATGGTCGACGGACCTCCTCGTTGCAGCAGATCCAGTGGATATTTCAGATATTAGTAGCCCAGAAGCTGCGTAGGACACACCTGGCCCCAGTAAGATGCAGAAGACAAAGAAGACAAAGGAGATGAAGAAAACTGAAGATGTTCAAGATGTGGATATCCGCTCTGTAAGGATAGATTCTGTCACACCATATGAAGAAGGTAACGACGAAGACCTAGAAGAAATTGAACAACAACCAGAAGATGAAGTCGAAGTTCTAAAGAAAATAAAAGGATCACCCTCGAAGTCTTCCATTAAGAAGAAAGTCAAAGCGATCATGACCAAGATGAAGACCATGCTCAATCCAAATGACTTCAGCTTTCTCCTCGCGACTTTGAATGAATATATAGAAGAGATCACATAAAAGCAGGAGACCAAGCAAGAAATGATGTACAACAAAATTGAAATCGAGCTCCAAGGAGTACAGCGAGCCCTCTGGTCTAACCGCACAGTATCCACTGTGCCTATGCCAGAAGGAACACCTGAATAAGGATACGAGTCATTTCAACTTCACATGATTGTCGACCTAGTCGAAGTACACCTTCGGAAAGAAGAAGAATTAACAGCACACGCCACCCAGGCCCTAAAGCACGCACATGAGGAAATCATAGAGCAGCGCCAAGCTTCACAATAAGAGAAGGAGGCCATCCAAGATAATTTTGATAAAGAACACGCAAATATCCAAAAGGAGAAGGATCAACTTCTCGTGAAGCAAATCAGGATCGAAGAAGAAGTCAACAGAGAATTTCACTCTGTGAATGGCTTAGAACATAAGGTAGAAGAACCCATAGAACACCAAGTAACGAAGCTTGCTGAAGTCATTCAGCAAATGCAACAAAGAGTAGTAGAACTAGAGCTCCAAGCTATACCGAGTACTCCACAAGAAAAACGTGACCAATGAGAAGTGAATGCCTAAAATACAGTAGAAAGGATTAAGGCACTCACTGAAGAATGTAAGAAATTAAGTAGTAGAAGTGCGCAGATACATGATAACCTATCCGAGAACCCTGAATTGCATAAATTAGAGTCACAGCTCCAGGAGGCAAAGTACCAAGACAAGAAGTTACAGGTACAACTAAAGGCCCTACCGACCATAGAGAAAATGAAGAGGTCCCACGCACAACGCGTCGTGCAGCAGCAGATTCATATGATCCAGAGTAAGGTCATGGAAGTGACGTAGCAAGTTCAACCTTTGCAGGATAGGGAATGCCAACTATTCTTAGAGATTGAGAGCCAAGGGACAGACCTAGAATAGGTCGTGAACACAGTAGAGCACCGCTTAGAAGGACTAGTTAGTAACGCACTCATTCAGGAGTTTGCCAAGAAAGAAGCAGTAGCAAAGAAACAGGTCGAAATAGCTCGAGCGAAGCTCGAGGCCTTCGAGGCAGAGTTACCCAGAGAAGAGTGAATCTGGACGAGTCACAGGTGAGTGTTGGGGGCCTATTGGCCCTCAACCAAGTTTTGAGGAATACTTGGTCATGGTTGACCGTTTGGCACTTCGACTGCCTGTCGAAGACGAAGCGCATAGCGAAGCGGAGATCACAGTATCTCGCCACCTTTTGTGGAACCTTTTTGGGTTTTTTTGGGAATATTGTAATGGGAAAGGGATGTCACCCATTGTTTAGGCCTTTTTCTATGTATAAATAGAGGTCTATACCATGTAAGAAAAGGCCTTGTCTAGTCGATGGCTTAGTGCATAAGTTGGATCTATGTGATCAGAAGTCTGTGTGACTATAAGAGCTCTGTGCATTCTATACTTTGTGTGTGTTGTAATAGTGTTGAGTGCACAGAGTGTGAGAAGGCTTAGTGCTTGGATCTACCCAGGGAAATAGGATCTAGCGAGCTGCGCAGATCTCTTGTCCTGTACAGGGTAAGGGTCATTGAAGCTCCGTGTTGTAACTACTTGACCAATATAATATAAAGAATACTTTATGGATGTAGCCCCAGGGTGAGGGTGAACCACGGTAACACGGTGTACTATGTTGATGTGTTTGTCTCTCTCTTGCTAAGTGATCTGATATGTTTAGATAGATTTATTGATGCTTTGTTCTTATGGGATATGAATTCATGCTAGATGTGATACATAAGATGCTAAGTTCTTAATCTATTGAGTATAAACTGTTTATCATTGATGAGTGCTAGATTTGAGTAATTACTGCAGTGCTCTGTGCTTTCTGCGAAGTGTATTAATGAATGTATGTTAGGAAATAAATGATGTTAAGTGTGTTGTAAGAAAGATAATCACATATCTATGTCCCAGCTAAGGTTGCAGACACCTGAGTCCTTCAACCACCCCTGCCTCTACCTCGGGTGAGACTTCATCTGCTTTGCAGGTGTTGCCAAAAGGGTCGGTAGTTAGGGCTTTGTTGGTGCGCTCTTGAGCGTTGAACCCTAGGTCTGCCCCTATGCCAACAAAAAGATAAACTGAATTCAAACCTAAGCTACATATTGTTATAACAGAGACCAATAATGGATCAAGAAAACCATTGGGAAGTACAACTTCTGACAGGGAAGAGGATGACTGCCCTTTATTAAAAAAAAAAAAAATATCAACACAGGCACGCTATTGATGCTTCAGCAGCTAGCGTACGTGCACAGACTGTCCAAAGGTAGGGTGCATATGTACACTTGCAGGTCGCATACACCTCTGTAACTTCTCAATAATGAAAACTAACAATCCATCAAATCAGGCAGGGAGTACTCGTATTGAAAACCAGAATCCCTTAAAGACACATAAACTTACTTTGATAAAGAAAATGCAAGGAGAATTTTGATAAATCAAAGCTAATCTAAGGTTGTACCTAGGCTACAGACTGCAACAACAGAGACCAGGACCAGATCAAGAAAACCCCTAAGAAGCATCACTTCTAACAGGGAAGAGGATGACTACCTCTCCTTTAAAAAAAAAAAATTATGAACTCAGGCACGCTACTGACACTTTAGCAGCTAGCATATGTACGCGGGTTGTCCAAAGGTAGGGAGCATATGTACGCCTGTAGGCCTACTACATGCCACACACACCTCTGTAAATTCCTGAAAAAGAAAACAACAGTCAAGAAATCAAAGAAGGGAGTACTAGTATGGAATACCAGAATCCCTACAAACTCAGTCTCTTATTGAAACTCAGAAAAAAGGTAATCAAACCAATTTTAAATACCCAAAAAGTATTCCCAAAAAACCCTAGAGATATTCCCCAGTATAGTCGCCAATTCTAATGTGGGTGGGAAAACCCCCTACGGAATAGAACTAAGGGTTCTGTAATCCATGCAAAAATAACCGTCTAAAGTCTCCTACATTTTACTATCATCCTGGCATAGACCCCATATTCATGCATAAAATACAAGGATAAAAGGATCTATTAACTCTACCTTGAACTCCCCATTTGGTGTCGATCCTTTTGCGTTCGGTTTCTCCTTGACTGCAAGTCTCCTCCCAAAGGTAACCCACATTCACAAATAGACAAACAAAGAACTACAAACATGCATCTTGTATATAAATTAGTGGGTTAGATGTTCTAATAAAATATCAATCAAAACTGAATATTTGAACACCTCATATGGTGGGACGGCAAAAGTAATTATTTTTATTAACCTCACAAAATTCACTTACAATGGTGAGATCGGCTACTGGTCCTGGGCTCCTCTTCAAATGTGCACCAAATGCTTCCACATATGCTTCTCTTCTTCAGTTCTCACAAAATGGTTGCAAAAGATTAGGGCAAGAGGAATACAAAAAAAGGGCAGAGTTTCTTTTCTCTTATTTTTCTCTCTTGAAATGGCACCCCTACCTCTTATTTTATAGGCTAAAAGAGGGTAGTTATCCTGTCGAGTGACCGGCTATGGGTGGCCAAAGGGTTTAGGAAATTACCCAGAAATCTGTATTACGTCTGCAAATTTCTATTTTTTGTGCTTTTGTCAGTATACGTGGGTTGTAATGGGTCAGCTAGCGTACACACGCGGGAAGCAGTGGTGCAGGGCACATACATCTTCAAAAGGATGGTTTTTAGAAGAGTTATTATGTGGTGGCTTGGAAAAAGTGGAAAGTGAGATGGTCTGATGCCATGTATACATGTCTGGTGCAAATTAGGGTTATAATTGATATTCACCAGCATACAGGACTATCCCTCAAGGGAGAGGACGTATCTAAAGGATTTCAGGGTCCCAACAAACACGACAAAAGAAAGGGGAGCCCAACCTCTATGAAAGGTTCCACACATAGAGGAGGGGGCACACAGCCAAAATCGACCCCATATTACTAGAGAAAGTCAGAAATGGTTGCTACATCATAGCCATTAAAGTCATGAGGTTGTATTACAAAGGAGAATGCACACTAGATGCATTATCAGTGGCATATTTTTGCATCAATGGCGTTGTATTCAACTATTGTAGTTACTTGTTGGAGGAACTACTTGTGGCTTGTGAGGAAGCCCAGGAGAAGGGAGGCACCTTCACATATGGATACTTGTTTCTTGTGTTCACAATGCTCAAGTGGATGCCACCCACTGGACGATCATTGGCACTAGCCAATAAGGGGTGCCTAGAAAATATGTTTGAGCCCTGGAATTCAAGGGCAGACTCAGAGAACATAGCCTTCAACAACACGTTGTTTTCCAAGTGGTACAATGGGATTATTTATGCAACACAGAGGTTGTGCATTCCACAGGATCTCCTCAGCTACAACGAGAGGAACATCACCTTCAACATCAACTGACACCATATGTTTGTATGGTCGAGGTATGCCAATGGGGAGGACTTCCATTCAAGGATGTTGTCATTCTACTTAGATGAGGAGGCCTTCGACAAAGAGGTAATGTCATGGCCTGGATTTAAGTGCAACCCGCACAAGTCAGGGATGCACTACATTTTCCCCACCGAGATGTTGAAGAAGAAAGGTAAAGTAGGGGTAGGATCGAGCTCAAGCTCAGAGGAATAGAAGAAAGAAGCTTAGGCACATACAGAGTCTGAAGAGGAGGAGGAGATGCATCCATTAGAGTGGAGGAAAATAACATTGTCAGTATTCCCACAACTCCCAGAACAAGCCTTGTTGACAGGTAAGGATGTCAATGAAATCATGAGCATTGCATTAATTACAAAACTAGTGGATAATAAGTTCAGAACAAGGATCTCCCCGAGTGAAGTTCTGAACCCCCAACCCCTCTCATTCGTCATCCCCCGCACTCGCTCAATGGTCCATGTAGCCCCCATCATCCATAATCAGGACAAACCTGAGCCTGACAACCATCCATCCACCATCGTCACTGAACACCCTACATAACCACCACAAACCCAATCACCACCCCCAAAAACCACCAGTCCACCCCAAACCACTGATCCAAAACCCATGTTGCTCGATCCCCCAGAACTACCAGAGCCAAAAATACCAGAAACAAGCCTAGGGTTAACTAAGTAGAGACCAGAACTTCCTGGTACAAATCCAGAAGCATCCAAGAAGAGACTGCAGCTGACTGGCCCGAACACTGAAGCCCAGGACCAGTAGATTATACCTTTTGTGCAGCAGAAGGATACTTAAACGGTAGAGGAGACACAAGTTCAAAGTCCCCATCATATTGCCTCAACGACCAAGGTTGAGAGTTCCATGGGAAGTGAAATTATGGAAGCAGAGCCACACAAAGAGGAAGAGATACCAGAGGCTTAGAAGGAACCATATTTAACCTCCGGGCAGAGTGCAACATCCATGCATGAATATATGGAATTGGTTCTCCAAAACCCTTAGTAGTGTGCATATTTGTTGCAAATCTTCCTGGACAAAACAAAGGTTCTAACACTCCTTCCATCATCTTTGAGGCCGAATATTATGCTAGGACCATTCACAGGGGAAGAGGAGGTAGGGACTCCATCAAAACATTCAATGGCCATTGGACTTCCACTACAGGTTCGATCACCCAGGGATGCAAACCCTTCATTTTTTGACCTTGCACAGTGGCTAGCAACACAGTTATTTGGAATGATCAGGGCATCAACTGATCAACTAGAGAAGAGGCTCCAGCATGATGAGAGGTTTACAGAGTTTGCAATGGAGTAATCTCTCCTTGCGCAAGCATGAAAAAAACAAGAAGAACAAGCAAATATCCATGTCAAGCACAAACTAGAAAGAGTTCAGGAAAGGCTTTCTGAAGCCTGGCTGGAAATTCAAAAGGTTGCACCCCAACTACCAGAAGCTAATGATGCAGGAGAGACAGAGCATCAGATTGAACTTATCCAAGGATCATGGTCATAATTATCCATTCATGTCGAGCATATGGAAATGTAGTTGTAGCAGACTCAGCAGGAAGAAGAGTAGCAACCTCGAAAGTTGTAGGAGAAGATGGAGAAGCTAGTGTTGGAAGGAAGCAATGCCCAAGCAACACGACACAAGCACACAACTGAGTGCACAAAGATTTTCATAGAATTCAGTGATTAGATGGGAATCATCACTAGGCACAACCAGACTTTGGAGGACATACACACTAGAATTTAGGTGTTGAATGAGGAAGATGTGGCTATGATGGATCCGTTGGAGAAACAACAGAAGTTTTATCAAATTCAACAAGCGGACAATGAGTTGAACACTCTATTTGAGGCGCATTCTGTAGATAAGAAGGAGTTGTGTGAATTCCTACCTGTCATTCAGACAGTTTACATGCAAATGCATCAGTTCGATGAAACATTAGACTATGAATGGAACTCTTTGGTCACGTCCAAGCCCAATGAGTGTATCACAGATATGACCCAACATTTCGTCATCGAGGCCTCACTCCTTGCTAGTAAATGGCAGGATAAAGTTGGAAGCTTTCAGGAAGTCAAGAAGCGATCCTTGGAGTTGGTTCTAGAGTTGGGACCTTCATTTGAAGAGGCAGAGGAAGAGAAAGCGCAAGCAGAAGAGAAAAGGAAAGAGGTAAAGGAGGACAAGGGAAAGAAACATTTTCTCCTTGAAGCTGCGAAAGGGTCGAGTACTTGACTTGAGGACGAGTCAAGGCTTGTGGTCGAAGCCTATTGGGCCCTTTGTTTTTTGATATGAAGTTGTGAAAGAAGGACTACAATCCCATTTTTGGTTTAGCATGATTTGTGCAAGCTATAAAAGAAGTTGGACAACAAAGAAAGTAAAAGTAATAGAAATCAGTTGTGAAAAGGATAGCGCAACGCCAGCAAGGAAAAAGCAGTTGCAACAGAACAAGAAAGCATGCGAGATCAAAGCTAGAAGACCCTAATTATATTATATATATAGGGATGAATATGACTGAAAAAGGGTTATGATGATTGTGAAGGTTTTTGTGACGATTGTAAAGGGTGTTGTTTTCATGAGTGTAAAGGGTTCTCCCCTTGTTGTTCTGTTGGGTTGTTGATATTATTGTTGTTGTTAGTGTTGCTAGGTCAGGTTCAAGTCTATAAATGTAATCTTTACACCATTTTGGGAGATATATTTCTACGACATGGGTCCATAGCCAGAAGTTTGTAACAGAGCATTACTTTGTATCTTTAAAATTGTATCTGATAAAGATCTGAAGATAATAAATGAAGAAGGATCCAAAATTTTGAAATATGTTGCGTTATTTTGTGTTTATGCTTCTGCATTGTATATTTACAATAATTTTTTATGCTTCATAAGTTCCATATGATGTTTCTATGTATAGATGCTTTCTGCAACCTAAGTAGCTTTAGTTCTTGCATGTATGAGTTCATATTTGTTTTGTAGTTAGTTTTTCTTGCGCAAGATCAGGATGAATCTTGAAAGTTCTTTGAACCCTCCTAATTATTCTCCTTTCCCTTCCCCATCCTTTCGTCTTGGTTGCACTTCGAGTGATACTTATTCTCTCTAGAGGAGATGAAAATTCCATCGTTCTAGACTACACAGTACCTTTTGTTGGTAACCAGAGAAGGATCCTTCTCTGATCAATCTTGCACCAACATAAGGCACAACCCTTCATAGTGTATCCAATCCCAATTCCCAAAAACGGAAAGGGAATATGGAAGGAATAAATATGGAAAGTTATAAGTATGAAGAGAAAGGACCATGATTCTTCAAAGATCAACCCAGTAGAAACCCATCCTAAAGGTAAATCAACTTACTAGGGAATTGTGTCACCCTTCCAAGTTTCAACGAGGAAAGGAGCATAATTTCCAACCAAACGTCATGAAATTAAGAAGGATTCAATACAAAATGTTCAAGTGCTTCAAAAATTAGAGTGATAAATACCATGATACCCAGACTCATTACCTCATGGAGAAAGACTCACTGCTACTTTAGGACTAGGCTGGTGTGATGGATATTGTTGTTGGTGTTATGTGGACTGCATTGAAGAAAAGAGGGGCCCTTCGGGGCCATTCTTAAGTTATATGGCTCTCGGTACTCCGTGTCTAGGACCTATGGGCCTCGAGACGTGATCTCCTTAGTTATCCCTAGGCTAGGGGATAACATCTGGATCCAATACGGGGACATGTGCTCACCGTAAAGTGCATGAGAACCTTATCATATATGGTATGACATGTGCATGTTGTTAGCGTCGTAATTTTTACAGTTAGAGTCAGTCATATTTGAGACGTAGTTCATGTTTCGAAGCATCTAAATTTAGGTATTGAATAATGAATGGGTTGAAATCATCAAGTGGTGGATCTAGACCTTGGAGTCGGGAAAGGGCATCATAATTAGTCATGTGTGACTTGTAAAGGTCCCTTTCCCAAAAGATTGATTCCTGTCAGAAAGAGGGAATTTACATGCCAGAGGTCAAGGAAAGTTGTTATAATAAAGGTCATGTCGATGGATATAACGACTAGAATCACCTAATTATGAAGTCAAAAAGGTTAAGAACTCAAGGAACTCATATCATGTATACTTTGTAGCTCTTATCATCTATACTTTGCACACTTCAAAGTGTACCTATCACGTGTGTTTGTTGTGCAAATCTTCATCCTGCTTAAAAACTTCTTGTCACCATGGATTTATCATCCTTTGCCATGATTTCATCCCTCCCCCATTCCAGTATAAATACTGGTCACCCTCCATGCTTCTCCTTTACCTTCCAAATTTGTGTGTTGTCTGTGGTTTTTTCTGCAAGTCTTGGGTCCTTTCTCTATGGGAAGGCTAATGTCCATCGTTTGTATTGTGAGTTTGTTCATTCAAGTTTCCGCATCTCCTTTGTTTTCAGTCATTGTTTGAATCCTATTGGATTTCATTGCAAGCTTGTGTGTTAGACAATAGTTTTTCTCGCGATCATCCTCTCATCTTTGGAGTTTCTTCTTGTTGCACTGAATTTCTTTCCACATCTCAATTCTCTATCTCGCGACAAGTCTCTTGACGCCTTACAACCACGCCATAATTTTTTGTCATACTTCCCTACTGCGAAGTGACTATCATTGTTGTTTATCACTGCTCCAATATCCTTCTACGCCAAAATGTTTCATAGCGCCTGGTGTCCGACTAGTGGACCCCTAGAGTTGATTTTGTTGGTAGCACAAATTTTATGTCAATGCCTTTCCAACAGGTCTCTATGAAGTATATCGTTCTCATTTTCTGCGCAAAGAGGGTGTTACCATTCATTACTACGCGCGCGAAATTAATACACATTTGCATCATAAAAACATCCCAAGACATAAGAAAAAAGGAATGAAGTGGCAGGGCCTTGAGTTCTGAGCCTCAGGATATGGAATTAATCAACGAAGATCCGAATATAAGGGCATATTAAGATACAACACGAAGCTAGTTGAATAGTTCACTCTCAGGTTTAATGGGTTTTGTGCGACCATTGCGAGAATCACATTTCGGGTGATGGAGGAAACTCTGTCAGTTGCGATGGAGATCCCTTTGTGTGATGAAAAGTGGTCTAAAGGCATGCCTTTAGATGTATTATACTATGAAGACTTTATCAAGACATACTACCTGAATGGGAACATCAGAGAGGGTGTTCTAAGTCGATATCTCTGAGAGCCTTTCCAAAATCTCCAGAAGGTGATTAGAATGTTTTTCACCTATGAAACAAGGTTTTTCAGAGTATATCCATATCACATCATGTTGTTGATGCACTTCACAGAGAAAAATCCTTTGAAATTACCTTTCTTCTTGCATAAAATCCTAGAAAGGATGGCAGACAACGTCTAGGATGAAGTTGACCAACTGAGAAAGAAATTATTCCATCTGTCATTGATCAAGTTATTGGTAGTCGAGGAATTGAGATGGCTAAAAAATGTTGGGATTCATTTCTAATTTCAGCCGACATCCCCAGAGAGCCCAAAGGAGATTTCCCTCTATCCATGGGGGAAAACATTTAATAGTGTAGGGGCAAGAATGGAAGATGCAATGGGAAAATAAAAGGCAAAAAAAGACTCATCAGCCCAACAGCCAACACCCTAGAAAAGAGGTAGGCTGAGGTTGATCAAGAATCCTAAGGAGACCCAAGATCCTAGTGAACCGCACACCCAATCTGTTGCTGAGAAGTTACTCATGCGTGTTGTTCGGCTAGAACCTGTTGAAGGTTCAAGCAGGTAAGTTATTGAAATACAAAGAAGGTCGAGCATAAAAAACATGGAGGCTTAGGAGTCGTCGTAGAAGCTTAAGCAAGCGCAACTCGATATTTTTGAATTATATCAGGAGAACATAGAATTGAGAAAATAGTTGGTAGAAAGGATTGTTGAAGTGATAGCATCGAAAAACTGAGAAGGGAATGAAAATTGGCTCAAAAGATAGCTCAGAGAGTCACAATAAGTAATCATTCAATTGCGTGATGAACAAAGGATGTCAGAAGAAAGAATCACAAAGAACTTCAAAGAATGTGAAACAGCCATGGATAGCGCCCGTGAAGCTCTTGCCTGTGCTCAAGCAAATATAAAAGGGAATGTGGTCTTTTGGAGACAAGTGGATAATTTGAACAGACGAAACTGATCTCTTAGGAAAACACTCAGAGTATTAAGGTTGCAGGCGAGGCTAGAAGCATGATTTACATGACCCCATTTTGTATTTTTGAACGTGGCACAAAATATTTATCCCCGCATTTCATGTTTTCTGCCGAGAAACAAGAGGTCTAATGGGGCACCTGCACGGTGAATATTTGTCGTGCAAATGTTGTAAAACCACCTATTGAGGAGGACAAATGTAAGCGAACCGCATGACAATTTTGGAGGAGATACATGGTCCCCAAACCTTTGTTGCCACCTAGAGCACATGGGAGATAACCAACATACATCCACCCCACCAATTTTCCACATGAATACTACAGCCAGTGATCGCACAACAATAACCAGAGCCCATTATACTAGGTGGTAGAGTTGTTGGCAGTGTGCTCGATCATTTGGGCACCCGATAAAGAGAAACGTCGGTGCATCACAACATGATGATCAAATATTACTCATGAATGAATTATAAAGAGGAAGACGTATATTATGACATGATTGGGTGCAATCGGGCTTCCATTTTTAGTAAAATCTATTCAAAAGGTCATATGGAAAGGAGCAACCGAAACCGAAATTCTAGGAGTAGTTCGAGGCATTAGCAGCCCAAGGGGCGCAGTTTTTTCTATATATTCTATATTTTCAATGTAAGTTAGTTTTTGCAAAGTAGTGTAGACAAGAGACTATTGAATGTAATCTATGAACCCAATTGCAATATAATGCAGAAGTCCTGAGACTTTGACGAAAAGATTCTAATGGTGGTGGTTTGATGTATTGTGATCCCATCTATGTATGTATTTTTTTTTTTTTGTATACTTATGCCTTTCCTTTCATTTAAATTGGAATGTTTAATAAGTCTAGAATTCATCGTGTGATGCTTTAGAATTTTCCATTTAAACTCTGCATTTTCTTCCAAGTAAGTTATAATTCATCTTTAATGGTTCTCTGAGTTGCTTTATGTACTCTTTCTTTCTCCACACACAACGACATTTGAACAGAAATACCATTTCCTTCTTAGCCCTTATCCTCTCAAAGTTTCATTTACCAATTCATTGATTTCTCTCGCTTTTAGGAGTTTGACTCCATAGCCCAAAGTTTGGTATTTCCTTGCCAGTGAAACCAAAAACATTTCACACACACATAAATCTAGCCGACAATTCAAAGTCATCATCTATTAGAGACTAAGTCTCAGAGAGATCCCTCTCTAGATTAGAAAGGCTAGTTTCATGTCTTAAAGTTGGTATGTAGGTTACCTCTGTCATTTTTGGGTATGTGTTATATTATTTTCATGAGTAGAAGTGCCTGCGTTGCATCGGGTGCGTAGGGGGGTTTGAGGAGAAAATGTTTTTGCCTCGGGAAACGTGTCACATTTTTGGGAAATTTTTCGGCACATGGTTTTTTTCCGATGGTTTTCTATTTATGTTTAAGGAATTAGGGTTAGGGTTTTGGATGCTGTTGGCTCTTATATGTATAGTGTATTGTAAACTATATATCACTATGAATGAATATAGAATATCCTGGTTTTCCCGATTTGGGTTTCCAGGGGAAAAATCTTTGTGTAATGTTTGTATTTGCCATTGTATATTTTATGTTATTTTAATGAAAATATGTTTGCAGTAAATATTGTACAAGGATAAATCTACAGTCATTTGTTTTCTCATCCAAACAAATTTACAGAGTGCTAACATCTTGGTTTCATTGTCGAGAATGAAATTGAAAAACTTTCCCTGGGAAAACAACTAAAGATGTAGTTTTTTACCCCTAAGGGTAAAAATGGGTCGGACACCAATATTTCCTGCAACCTATTTTACCCTAGAGACTCCAATAAATAATATGAGTACCATAGAGTAGTCAGAATCAGAACTCTTGTCTCCAAAGAAAGTTTATACCAGAGCGAACCTTGATCCCGAACATGTAGTGCCTGTGTTTGATCCCTAAAAACTTTTGCGCAAAGGAAAGGAACAGATACCAAACCCATTATATTACCTATATAGAAACATATATTTACCCAAGGACGGAGTACAAAGCATTGATGACCTTGAATTCGATACACTATTTGAACAAACTTTGTTCAGGTCTAGATCAGAATCCTACTTGGATGAAATAGTCTTCGATGAGAAAAGGTTCCAATATTTGATACCAACTAACCCCCCACAAAATTCCATAATCCCCACTCAGACCACCCAGCAAGCTCAAAACCGTCCCAGAGTTATGGTTTCCATATTCTCCCCTCTTGCCTTACCAACCCAATTACATGATTTTCCCCGGAACTATAATCATAGGATCAAGTTATATGATGTCAAAGGAAATGCTTCTACCCAAAATCACTTGGATTGGTTCAATGATTTTGTTGACCTGGAAGAGGTCTATCATGAGGATGAAAAAATGATATTTTTTGTGCAGAGCCTCTCAGGGGAGGTCAGAAAATGGTTCAAGGCCCTTCAAGCGGTGAGCATCCCTGATTTTGCAGCTTTTGAAACATTGTTTCTGGAAAGATGGGGCGATGAAAATAATCCTCTGGAATTACTAACTCAGTACAACAATATAAAAATATCACCAGAGGAAACAGTGCAAGATGTTTCGGCCAGATTCATGAAGTTTTATAACTCAATCCCCATGGAATTCAAACCGCCTCCCGGAGTTGCCCAACTTCGATACGTTGATTCTTTTGACAGTGAATTTGACTTGATACTAAGAGAAATAAGATATAATACCTTAGGTGTTATTATGAGTGACGCAATTGAAGTTGAAGTAAATCTAATGGTGTCGGGAAAGATCAAACAAAATTTTGACAGAAATGGGAAGAAATATTAAGGGGACACATAACCCTCTACGTCTCGATCATCAGACGAAAAAATCGACTTGATGATGAAGATTATGGAAAATCTTATGGAAAGGATGTTCGTTGAGAACAAGCCTGCCACCAGGGATAAAAATGATTTCCAACCTAGAAATCAAAAGTTTAGAAGAGATCAAGTTTTGCATATCAGGCAAAGGGACCAGGGAGATTAAGGTGATCAACAGATAATACCCCCTTTCCAAACAAACTAGGAAAATGAAGACTTTGATCAGATGATCCAAGACCAGATGCATTGCTGCAACGATACAGATACATACATGTTCTTAAAAAAAGGAGAAATTGATTAGTTTATGGACACTAATGGTGTTTTTATGGTAGAGAATGATGATACGTTACCTTCAGAAACGAAGGAGTTCAGGAAGGGATATCACAATGAAATCATGCAGTTTCAAAAGAAATATAACCTTAGGAGTAGAAAGACGTCGGCAGAGCCTTTGAAGATAAATCCCACAAAGGAACCCCAAGTGAATACTCCTTCTTGAAACCAACCAAAGAAAGATAATTCATCAAGGGAAGCGACGGAGAGAGGAAAATCAAAGGAATAATCCCTAAAGAAATCACCTGAGGCAAGTAAGGAAATGGCAGTCAAACAGGTAGATAAAGCTCATCCTTTTAATTTTGAGAGTGAAATGGCGAAAATCAAAATCTTTGTTCCATTTAATGAGATAATCAATAAGGGAAAGTATATAAACTAGATCATTAAGATGTTAAAGATGGAAGAAGCTCCCGACACCTTGAAAAATCAAGACGAACACCCTACCATCTTATTTGGTCCATGCATAGAAGAAAGTGGCAATACTAATGATTCTCCTCCTTTCTACGCCAGTCTCAAAATTATTGACATAAGTTTACATAACACTATGTTGGATTCGAGTGAATCACATAATCTCATGTCAAAGGTGGTCATGGATGATTTAGTCTTGGATGTCACAAGAACTTATAAATATATTTTCTCTTTTGACTCAAGAAAGGTGAAATGCTTGGGTTTTATCAAAGACTTGGTCATGTCATTATCTAAAATTTCATTGAAGAATCTAGTCATGGACGTGGTGGTGGCTTCCATTCCTCCAAAATTTGGCATGTTTTTATCTAGATCTTGGGCTACAAAATTAAACAGAACCTTACATATGGACATGTCTTATGCAACCATCCCAATTTTCGGCCAAGGAAGGAGACTGTAAAGAGAGGTGCTTCTCAAGTACATGGTGAGTAGCAAAACCCAATCAAATAATCATCCTATCTACTCTGTCGACACCGAAGTTGTCTCCTCTATTTTTTATAATAACTTAAATTTTGAAGAGGAGGAGCCAACAATTTCCATGACTGTCGAAGACAAGGCCAAGCATCAAATAGAGGAAAGTGCAGATTAGAGAAACCACACGGGAAATGAAATGTGGAATATGAGCTTCAATGGAGTTGTCAGTAAGGAGGGAGTCAGAGCTAGTGTGTGGATTAACCCTCCCAGAGTGGGTACAAAATCTTCTCTTACAAGCTCTCCTTTTATTGGAAAAATAACATGGACGAATATGAGGCACTAATTCTGGGTTTGAGAAATTTAAAGGAATTAGGCGCTAAAAGTATAGTGGTGCATGGATATTCTGAGCTCATCATAAATTAGGTAAAGGGTATATACCATTCCAAGCATCCCAGACTAAGAGCATATAGAAATCTGGTGTTGGATCTCCTTGAAGAGTTATTAGAGTACAATTTGTCAGTGATCCCCAAGGGGGAAAAATCAAATCGTAGATGCTCTGGCCACCTCAGCTTAGGTGTTCAAAATTCCAATTTTTCGCAATAAGAAGTATGAAATTGAAGTCAAACACAGGCTCGTAGTACCTGATAACATCAAATATTGGCAAGTGTTTGAATATGACAAACATGTAGAGATATTCCTCCAAATGAGTGATGAGTTTGCTAACATGAATAGTGTTGATGAGTGTTGTTGCGAAGAGGATGAAGACGTAGTTGCACGCAGTAACAACGACCCCTTTCAGAATCATATAGCTGGAAGGGATATAGTGCAACTAAAAACTAGTATTATCCCCAAAGGTTTGGTCCCATTAGAAAAAATGTTTGATGAAAATGATGTAGCTAGAAATCCTAGAATCACTGCAAAAGATGAAGACATCGAGGATTTCCACATCAGTACTCAAGAGAATTCTAAGATAATCAGACTATAAAAAACACTCAGTTCAGAAATCAAACAGAGGTATATCAACCTCATGAAATATTTCCTGAACGTTTTTGCATGGATTTACGAAGACTTGAAGGTCTACGACACTGGAGTAATTCAGCAGGTAATCCCCGTCAAGGAGGATCAGAAACCCTTCAAGAAAAATTTGAGACAAATCAACCCCCTACTACTCCACTAATTTAAAAGGAGGTAAAGAAACTATTTGATGCCAAAATAATTGTGTCTTTGAGATTTTTAAAGTGGGTGGCTAACTTGGTGCCTGTCAGAAAGAAAAGTGGTGAAATAATATTAAGTGTGGACTTTCATAATCTAAACAAGGTGTCTCTCAAAGAAAACTATTTTCTTCCTAAGATGGATTACATCCTGTAGAAGGTGGTTGGATCCTAGAAAATGTAAATGTTGGATGGTTTTTCTGGTTACAATCCGATCATGGTGCACCCGGACGACCGGGAGAAGACAACCTTTACAAAACCTTGGGGTATGTTCATGTATGAAAAAATTCCTTTTTGGCTTATGAACACTGGAACGACTTTCCAAAGGGCCATGGATATAGCATTTTCTAAGGATAAAGACAAGTTTATCGTTATTTACTTGGATGATATCACAATTTTTTCTGATTCCGATGAACAACATCTTGAACATCTGAAGAAGGTTTTCCAGAAATGAAGAAAGTTTGGCATCTCATTAAATCCAAAAAAATCAAACTTTGGGATGCAAGTGTTGATTAAGGTTGGTTGTCCTTGATGTCAACCCTTGAAGAAAACCCCGTAGCA
>WSFP011303930.1:0-44663 GCA_009831015.1 Picea engelmannii | reverse complement strand
ATTTCAAATTCATTTTGCATATCTTTTGCAAATTTTTGGCTTACCCTGTCATCATCACTACCAAAATTAATATCATCAACATAAACTTCAATTAATAAAATATTACCTTGACTTACCTTGATGTAGAGGTTGTTGTCTACACTTCATTTTCTGAACCCTTCCTACTACAGATACTTATCCAGTCTAAAGTACCGTGCTTTAGGAGCCTATTTTAGACCATACAAGGCCTTCTTTATTTACACACATAATTTGTGTTCTCTGACAACTGAAATCATTCTAGTTGTTCAATGTAGACTTCTTCTTCAATTTCCCCATTCAGAAAAGATGATTTTACATCCATCTGATATACTTTAACATTTTTTGAGCATGCATAAGCTAAAAGCAAATGAATTGCTTCCATTCTGAGCACTGGGGCAAATGTCTCTTGAAATTCGATTCCTTCAATCTGAGCATATCCTTTACATAATATTCTAGCTTTGCTCCTTGTAACTTGTCCATCTTCATTCAATTTATTTCTGAAAACCCACTTTGTGTCGATCATGTTCTTATTCTTTGGTCTTGGAACTAATTCCCAAGTGTAATTTTTCTCTATTTTATCCAATTCTTCATCCATGGCCTTATTCCAAAATTCATTCTTGTTGGCTTCTTCAAAACAATTTGGTTCAATTGTAGATAAGAGTGTTAGGTGTGTTTGTTCTAGTGAATGGATTTTTCTTCTAGTCTCAACTCCTGCATATTTGTTCCTGATAATATGATCTGAAGGATGATTCTTCTGTACTCATTTACTGGGTGTCTTTGGAGATACTTGTTGAACTTTCTCTTTTACTTCTGTCAGATCCTCTTCTACTTCTTTTTCATCTTCTACTTTTTCTTCTAAGGGTTGTTTCATTGATCCATTTTCTTCCTTTGATTTTGGTCTTCATGTTTCATCAATTGTTACTTTGATGCTTTCCACAACTTTGTTCAATATTAGATTATAACACTTGTATGCTTTCCTTGTACTTGAGTAACCAACAAGTACTCTTTTTTCCACACGAAAGTCAAACTTTTCCATTCTTCCATCTTCTCTTTTGATATAGCATTTTCTTCCAAAAACTCTAAAGTGCTTCACATGTGTTTGTCTTCCTTTCCATAGCTCGTAAGGAGTTTTGTTGGTGTTGTTTCTGAGCATTACCCTGTCTTGAATGTGAACTGTTGTATGCACTACCTGTGTCCAAAAAATATTTGTCAACTTTGAATCCATTATCATTGTTCGAGTCATTTCTTGTATTGTCCTATTCTTTCTTTCAACAACTCCATTCTGTTGAGGTTTCCTAGCGACGAAGAATTGCCTTTTTATTCCATGATCGTTGCAGTAGTCCATAAATTCCTTTGAGGTGAATTCTCCTCCATTATCCTATCTTAAGCATTTGATTATTGAATCCGTCTCATTTTCAACCATTTCCTTGTAGATCTTGAAGTTTTCAAAAGCTTCTAACTTGTTCTTGAGAAAGAAAATTGTAGTCATTCTTGTATAATCATCAACTAATAACATAAAATATCTCTCACCTTTTAAGCCTTTTATTGTAGTTGGTCCAACTAGATCAGTATGCACATTTTCGAGTGGTCTTGTTGTTGAATATTCCTTTGATTTGAACCTGGTCTTTGTTTTCTTTCCTTGTTGGCAATGCTTGCATAGAGTGTTGGCTGGTTTCGTGATCTAGGGAATTTCTCTGACTGCTTCTCTTTTGTTGACTTTGAAAAGGTTATAAAAATGTATGTTACCCATTCTTCTATTCCATAGCCAACTTTCATATTCCTTTCCTAGACAACACTTTCAATTTCCAATTTCACTTAACACATATATGTTGTTTGAAGTTCTTGCAGCTGCACCGACCAATTTCCTTAAAAATTCTCTTCTTATCTCACACTTTTGTGAATTGAAAGTAACTTTATAACCTTGGTCACACATTTGACTCACACTTAGAAGATTATGTTTCATATCTTCTACCAGTAGAACATTTTCTGCCTTTTTATTTTTTTTCCCAATTCGGATTGTGCCTTCTCCAATGATTTTGGATGAATTATCATTTCCGAAGGAGACTGATCCATTTCTTTCCTTTCATAATGTAATAAATTTGTATTTATCACCTGTCATGTGTTTTGAACACCCACTGTCAACATACCAACCGTGTTTCTTTTTCTTAGCTTGTAGAGTGACTATGCATTCTTCATTTCTATAGTGATATTGCTTTCTTATCCATGTCATTTTCTGAGGTTCATGTATGTGATTGTTGTGATTATGTTGAGGTTCATTAGGAGGGACTGCCATTCTGCAATCTTTGGCCATGTGTCCAAAATTGTTACATTTGTAACATTCCACTTCAGTGCTCAAGGATTCAAACCTGTTGTAACTTCTTCTTTATGTTTCACTAGGTCTTCTTGAATAACCCCTTTGAGTATGGATCTCAAAGTAGTTATTGTTCATGTTGTTATCTCTGCAATTTACATCTTTATGTCCAAAATTATTACATGCATAACATAAACCAAAAAATATAGTTTGATACCTGGTAGTTGAAGATATTCTGAAAGGAGGTGCTCTTATGAATCCTTCTTCTTCTTGAGACCTGTCTATCTGTTGTTGATTCTGAAATCTAAATCTTCTCGGTGGAGGAGTGTCCATGTAATCTTCCTTTTATATCTTCTTATCCCCTTTGATTTTTTTTGCATAGCTTTTTGGATTTGTTTTTTTCTCTGTTGTTTTGGAGTTTGATCCCTTTTCTATCTAATTGTATCCAAGTCTGGACTTGTCAAGATGAGATTTTTTACTGCTGATAATGTCATCCAGAACTTTTGAGCTATTCTGCATATTTTTGTTTTGAATATCCTTTCTTAGTGTGACAATCTCTGCTTCCAAGATTCCAATGATCCTGTCCTTTTCTTCTAGCTTTTCCTTGAGTGCTTCTTCAATTCTTTTATCTTCTTCTATTAGAACCTTCAATTTTGTGATCATTTGTTCTAGTTCTTGAGTGTCTTCTTTCTTATCTAGTTATGCTTGTAGTTTCTTGTTTTTCTTCTTTTCTCTTCTGATAACTTCTATGGCACACATTAATTCTTCTCGAAAGTCAAATTCTTCCTCTTCAATTTATTCTTCATATGCTTCTTCATATTCGTCTTCGAAGTCTTATTTATCAAATTCTTCTACTGCCATGAATAGAACTCTTCCTATTTCACTGTCACTAACTTTATCTTCATCTGATGATGAGATGTCTTCTTTGGTGCAAAATCTTTTCTTGAAAAATTTCTTTGTAGTTCTTTTAACTTTATATGTGTGTTTCCCTTTTGAGTAACCTTCATCATTTCTCTTTTTCTTATGACATTTGTTAGAAAAATGACCAATACCATCACAATTAAAACAAATTAAAGGAAGCTTACCTCTATACCTATCGTTGGTTCCCTTGTTCAGTCTTTTGATGAAGTTGTCCACTTCTTCATCATCTTCCGAGACGTCGCTACTACTGTTATATTCTTCTTGTTCCTTTTTCTTCTTCTTTGATCTTTTGGATGCTTTGAAGGCTGCTTCTTTTACATCTGGATTTTCCTACTTAGTTCTCATTTTATATGTTGTGAAGATTCCATGAAGTTCATCCATGCTTATTGAGTTTAGATCCAATATTTATTCTAGTGTTGATATCTTAGGGTTGAATCTCATAGGAAGAGATCTTAGTACTTTTTGAACAATTACAGATTCTTTGATTTCTTCTCTCAGTCGTATGATTGCATTCACGGTTTCATTGACTCGTAATAAGTAGGCTACAATATTCTCATCTTCCTTCATTTTTAGTTGTTTGAACTGACCTCTGTAAGTTTGAAGGTTTGCTTCTTTGACTTTTGTATCTCCTTCATAAATATTACGAAGCTTTTCCCAAATCTCTTTAGTGGATTTACAATGTGAAACTATGGTGAATACCGTATCACTAAGACCATTCAAAAGTGCATTTGTATCTTTGGAATTATTCTCATCGAGTTTCATTGCTTTGTCATTTGTTGTTGGAACTGTTGGTGTTGTGTATCCATATACAATTGATTTCCAAACTTGAAATCCCTGTTCATGTATATATATCTTCATCCTTATGCTCCAAAAAGCATGCTTTTGTCCATCAAACTGTGGTATTCCATTTTTATACAAGTTGGTACTTTCCATGATCTACCTTTTAGTGGTTAAACTGATTTATGAAGGAACCTGCTCTGATACCAATTGTTGGATTACTGAGAGGGGGGGTGAATCAGTAATAGAATAATTGTAATCTTTTTTCTTCAAATTTTATATCAATGCAAAATTATTATCCAATAATGAGCAATAAGAAATAAACAATCACACACATACATAGTACATAGTACACCAGTGTTTTACGTGGAAACCCAAATCGGGAGAAAGCCGCAGAATGATTTTTCTTATATGTCTTGAAGAATTACATTCATTGGAAGCACTAACTTCCTTTGTTTTCCAGTTGCAACTAGAAGGAGGCTCCAACCCCCTAGTTTCTCAGGCTACAACTTGAGGGAAGATCCAACTCCCCAATTTTTTGGCTACAACCAGAAGGAGGCTACAAACCCCCATGTTCTCCAGCTACAGCCGGAAGGTGTCTACAAGCACCTATCCTTACCCCGTCCAACTGCCCTAAAGGAGGCTCCAACCCCCTGGTTTCTCAGGCTACAACCTGAGGGAAGCTCCAACTCCCCAATTTTTTGGCTACAACCAGAAGGAGGCTACAAACGCCTATGTTCCTTGGCTACAGTCAGAAGGTGTCTACAAGAACCTATCCTTGCCCCATCCAACTGCTCTAAAGTAGAAGTAGAATGATGGAACCACTATAAACCTGTCACTATCAGATATATTGTTGTACAAGTGTATCAACCTGTACCGATGACCTATATCCCATCTGTACAACTTCCATGTAATCAATTTGTACCTGAACTAAAAATGTATCGACAAAAATACAATAGATACGCGACCTGTAGTGATGTAGCTCGTGTATGTATGCACCCTACCTGTTATGCAACCCACGTATGTACGTGCCCTATCTGCTATGCAACCTGCGTATGCCTTTTGAAACTAGGGTTTCCTTTCACTTGAAGACTTCTGACCCTCTGTATTCATTTCACATAGATATGTAACCTGTCACTGTATCCAGACTGTAACTGTACCCTATGCATGCATCCTCATACATAACCTCTACTCAAGGCAAGTATGTCTCTCTCTAGTCATGTGCCATATAGGTATGTGTACTCATGAGCAAGTATAATGTCCCTCACATGATCTTAGTCATCAACCCCTTTTTGATATTCAACTTCTTAATACATCAATAAATACAAGATCTCAACCATGTACCATAAAACCTCTTAGCCATATGCCAATAAATACAAGATGTGACTCAACAAGAAGTATCAATGATAAATATATCAGCACTGTATTTCTGTAGATCTGACTTATACAGAAGATCCCATGCAACCACTAGTCTCTCTAAGGAGAATCCTCAAATCTCCATTTCCATTCCTCATGCATACATCAAAATACAACTATTCATAGAAATAAGACATACCTTTTGAACCAATGGATGGATCTGATGTATCTGAGCACTCTAAACCTTCCTGGGAACTTGATCTCGGAATCTAGAACCTCTGCACCTTCATCTTCTCAAGTTTCATGGATTTATCAACATGTACTCACCCTATACACAATCCGCCCGCATACGTACTCACCCTATACACAACCAGCCCACATATGTACGCACCCTATACACAGACAACCCCCGTATGCCTCAGAAATAGGGTTTTATGTGAATCCGAGAATTTCGTCGTCAACCCTTCATGCTACCTCACACGTTCACCACTTCATATGTATCCACAAGCATTTACAAGAAGCTTTACACAAAAAAATAGATATACAAAATGTACAAGTTGTATTTAATGAGTGAGCTTTGCCACTTATTTATATCTTCATGTAGCCTTACACTTTCCTTATTTTAGGGCTTCTTCATTTAAAATAATTTATTTTTCAAAGCACTTTAACCCTTGGGGGCTTCTATAATACTTATGAGGGGTTCTCCAACTTCATATGGTCATAACTTTCTAACTGTGAGGAGTTATGTGATGTTCCACATACCATCGAAAATGGCATGACAAGCACTATGCATCTAGGATAGTTTCACTGACAAATTCATTGTCCTTCATCTCATTATTCCAAAACTAAGCATGGGTTCTCTTACTCTACAAAGTGTCTTCCCGTGAGGGCTTTCACCATAAGGGGACCACTTTGGAGTTCATCCATATTTACTTATTATCAACCATGACAAAACAATAATGGGTCATATTTACATCAAACAATATTGGGTCCATTACCCAAACCTTTGTGCTATGGGGCTTTCTTCAAGGGTTGACATCAATGAAAACCAACCTTAATCAACACTGCGCACCCAGCTGCAGGGTTGATCTTCTCACCCAACTGAAGATCCAGAATACAGACTCAATATTGCTCTCAACAACGTAATAGAAACAACAATGAATAAAAACCAATAATTGAGCAAGGAACGAACCCTCCCAGGTATTATAGACCTTTATTTATACATTACATGACTCTCAAAAAATGTAGACCAAAGCCTAGGTGTCAAAACCGTAGATACAAAACCCTAGGTGCCAAAACCCTAGGTCCACTTGACCCACATTTTCAGGTCTTTGCTAGCCTGTCCTTCCCCCTTTTCCGCGAGGTGCTCCAAAGTATCCATTGGTTTCTTTTTCCACTTGTTGAGTTGTCCACGATCCCTCTTCTTTGATGTTTTATCTTCCTCTATATTCTCTTCCAACGGATTTATTTTCCTTTACTTTGCTCCTTCTTTTCTGCTTCTTTACCCACTTCGACCCTTTCTTGGTTTATGTTCCTTCCGCGCAGTTCACACTTCGCCTTTCTTTATTAATATCTTTCTACCATAACAAAGGGCCAACAGGCCCCCAACACTCACATGTGACTCATCCCGAGTCACTGCAAGATTGATCCTTTTGTAATACTTTGACTACAGACTGCACAGAGCAGCCTTTGCTTTCTGCTCTGTCCCTTCCCATGTTGTGAAGACTGTATTTTATGTGTCTAGTACCCAGTTTCAACTGCACCTGGTACCTAGACACTTCTTCCTTTGGTTTTACTAAGAGTTGTGAGGAAGCTAGTTGTCACATTACAACTTCGACCGGATTCCATTTACTAAGTCGTCCTTCCATTCTCCATTAATTGTCTTCATCTGCGCAGTTCCACCTTCTGTAACATAGGAAACTTCAAATGACCCAAGCCAATGTGTCCTGAACTTCCCTGGATGCTTCATGAAATTGTTGTCATATAACAGTATCAAATCTCCTTGCTTAAATGTTTTCCTCTTGATATGTCTGTCATGTTAAGCCTTATCTCATTATTTTTGTACTTGCTGATGAAATCCTGTAATAAATTTGTCTTCCTCTAGTTCAATCAACTACGCAAGCCTGTCTTGAATAGAACCTGTGTCATGCATACCTGTAAATGATGCAATTCTTAAACTAGGAACCAAATATTCAATATGTACCACTGCTTCCAAGTCATATACTAACTTAAAGGGAGTCTGTGTAGTTAACTTTTTGTAGGTAGTTCGATAAGCCCATAATACTGCTATAATTCTCAGATCCCAATCATCTATGTTAACACTACAAATTTTGGTCAGCGTTGTCTCCAAGATATTATTGAAAGCTTCGACTATGCCATTTGCCTGTGGGTGGTATGGTGTGCTCTTCTGATGGTGAACTTCAAATTCCTAAGTCAAGGCTTCAATAGTTTTGTTAATGAAGTGTGTGTCTTGATCACTCATAAGGATCTTCGGGCATCCAAATCTGGTTATAATATACTCAAATATGAACTGCGTAGTTGTAGTTGTACTACAGTCCTTAATTTCTCTTGTTTCTGCCCATCTTGTCAAATACTCTGTAGCAGTGATGACGTATCTAACTCCTATGCGCTTTCCTGGTGGGTTAATAGCTCCCACAAAGTCAATGGTCCATTTCTCAAACAATTGTAATGTTAATTGTGGTGCTAAAGGCATCTCATCCCTTCTGGAAGGATGTCCTATTGGATTACTGAGAGGGGGGGTGAATCAGTAATAGCGTAATTATAATCCTTTTTCTTCAAATAATCCAAGTGTTATATCAATGTAGAGTTATTATCCAATAATGAGCAATAAGAAATGAACAATCACACACATACACAGTACACCAGTGTTTTACATGGAAACCCAAATCGGGAGAACATCACAGAATGATTTTTCTTATATGTCTCGAAGAATTACATTCATTGGAAGCACCAACTTCCTTTGTTTTCCAGCTATAACTGGAAGGAGGCTCCAACCCCCTAGTTTACCAAGATACAACTTGAGGGAATCTCAAACTCCCCAATTCTCTGGCTACAACCAGAAGGAGGCTACAACCCCCTATGTTCTTCGGCTACAACAGGAAGGTGGCTACAACCACATGTCCTTGCCCCGTCCAACCACCCTGAAGTAGAAGTAGAATGATGGAACCACTGTGACACTATCACTGTGAGATATACCACTGTAAACCTGTACTAATAAACCTGGACCATGCATCAACCTATAACTCAACGTGTAATCAACCTGTACCATAAACAAGTGCATCAAACATGCACCAACCTATACCATAAACAAGTGCATCAACCATGCACCAACTTGTACCAAACAATCTGTAATCAACCTGTACCATAAACAAGTGCAACCAACCATGTACCAAGTATGTACCAATCATGTGTCAACTACTCATTAACTATGACTCATCAATATGTACCAACATCGTCAACTATACACCTCATGTATGTGCCAACTCATCAACTACTTGTCTCAACCATGTACCCAACTTGTACCTCAACCAAAATCCCTCATCAATTTCATCATCCAAATATGATTTATAACTCTGTAATAGACCTGGTTTATATGATCACATACCTACAAACCTTCCTTAACTTTAAACAACAAGAGACTAGCATTTACATCAAACTTTTCTTTAGTCTCACATGATTAGTTTTGGATTAGTCAACAACCCTAAATTGAAATAATCATAACTTTGTACCGGTAATGAATAAAGATATGAAACTGATATACAATGTTTTTCAATGTGTTTAATGCAATTCATCCAGGTGTCACTACTTGGAACCTCTCATAAAATTAGTTATAGAAAAAATGGCATACCTTGCTGAATTTTGTCTTATTCTAGAGAGTGACCTTGTAGAGCGTGCCCCACACGAAATATTTGTTGAATCAATATGAAAATATTACAAAGAATACTAAATAATTTAATATAACCAACACATTTTGTCTTACTGAATTTGGATTTGTTATGAATAAGTTATGACATTTTTACTCGAAACACCTATTTTTGACTAGTTTCAGGACTAGCCACAAACCCTATTTTCCACGGTGTGTAAATCCAAAAATACAACGACCCACAAGATGAATTGTTTACCACAGAGACTTGGATATGTTTCCTAAATGGCATAGCAATTTCACGTTCTGAATCATTCTAGAAAAAAAATTATTGTGAAAATGGTGAGATGACCTGTAACTAACATACCTTAGAAAGCATCATCAAAAGAATTTATCCTTCCTTGAATTTCGGGCTTCTTTTCTTCACCTTCCCTAA
The DNA here is from genome assembly GCA_009831015.1 of Picea engelmannii. Lineage (NCBI taxonomy): Eukaryota > Viridiplantae > Streptophyta > Pinopsida > Pinales > Pinaceae > Picea > Picea engelmannii. The sequence continues at coordinate 34,961 of WSFP011303930.1, read as the reverse complement.
GAAATTTGGCTTATATATCATTTGGTTACCTCAAAAACCTATAGGTATTCAATATTCTCAAGTGTATCTAAAATGAGAGAACCTTACCTCTTATTTATACTCTCCAAGTAGCTTCCTTAAAAACATCTTCTAGGTCACTTTACCCACTTTCCTTATTTTAGGGTTAACCCACTTCAAATTTATCCATTAAATTTATCATTTAAATAATTTATTTTGTATTCACCTTGAATTATAGTACACTCATCAATTCACTTTATTATTTACCTTCTAAAATCTCTTAAACCACTTTGACTACTTTGACCTTTTGGGGCTTCTAGATGACATAAGAGGGTCCTCCAACTTCGTAAGGCCATAACTCTCAAACCGTGAGGAGTTATGTGACGTTACACATACCACCAGAAATGGAATGACATTTAACATCCATATATAATAGTATTAGCTGAAAATATATCAAAACTCATGCCATTATCCATCAAACAAACTTGGGTCCATTACCTAAACCTGGGTTCTCCAACTTCTCATGGCCATAACTCTCTAACCGTGAGGAGTTATGTGACGTTACACATACCAATGGAAATGGAATTAAAAGCACTATCCATATAGGGTATTTTAAATGAAAAATTCACTGACCTTCATCTCATTATTCCACAAATAAGCATGGGTTCTCTAACCATACTTCTAGGATACCTCAATCTGCAAAGTTTCTTCCCGTGAGGGATTTCACCATAAGAGGACCACTTTGGAGTTCATCCATTTCTACTTATTATCAACCATGACAAGAAAATAATGAGTTATATTTACATAAAACAATATTGGTTGCATTACCCAACCTTTGTGTTATGGGGCTTTCTTCAAAGGTTGACATCAATGACAACCAACCTTAATCAACAATATCCCCCTTTGGCATTGATGGAAACACTCTGATGCAATACTAAAATCACATCACTCATGCTCCCCCTAGAACCATGCCTCTGTCCTCTGCATCTGATAAATCTCTCCCCCTTTTTCATCAATGACAAAGGTATCTTTCCATCCGGGGCTGCTCCCCTTGAATGAACTGTATTCTTATGGTGCCTTCTCATGTACATCTAAGACATATAAAATAAGCATTCAAAAGAATTCATTTTGGAGTATAAATAACTCTAAGTCTTTGGCAAAGATACTCAAAGTCTTCCCATGGAAGTGGTTTTGTAAATATGTTTGCCACTTTTTCTTTTGTGCCCACATACTCAACTTTGATGTTCTTTTCTGCAACTTGTTCCCGTAAAAAGTGATAATTGATTGGAATGTGCTTCATCTTGGAGTGCATCACTAGATTCTTTAAGATACTGATGGCCCTTGTATTATCACAATAGATTGGAATGGGATCATCAAACTCAACCTGTATATCTGTCAAAGTTTGTTTCATCCAAAGAACGTGTGTACAACATGATGTTGTTGCAATGTACTCTACCTTGGCTGTAGATAAGGATACTAATGATTGTTTCTTGCTTAGCCATGATACTAAACACTCACCCAAGTAGAATGCTACTCCACTGGTTCTTCGTCGGTCATCTATACAACCTTCCCAATCTGCATCTATGTAGGAAATAAGTGACAGATCCTTTCCTTTTGGATATCATAATCCAAACTCTTATATTCCTTTGAGATATCTGAAAATCCTCTTCACTCCTGATACATGTGATTCCTTTGGTGTTTCTTGAAATCGTGCCACCTGTCCAACTGCCTGCATTACATCTGGTCTAGATGTTGTCACATATAGTAGGTTGCCAATCATTGACCTGTATTTCCTCTGATCTGTAGACTTTGAATCATCATCTTTGCTCAACTTGCAACTGGTTTGCATGGGAGTGATAACTGGCTTGCAATCTTCCATACCGAACCTTTTTAGCATTTCTCTTATATACTTGGTTTGAGAAATAAAAAATTCCTTGGTTGCTTTGGTGTATCTGAAGTATCAGAAAGAAGGATAGTTCTCCAAGTAACGGCATTTCAAATTCATTCTGCATATCTTTTGTAAATTTTTGGCTTAACCTGTCATCATCACTACCAAAAATAATATCATCCACATAAGCTTCAATTAATAAAATGTTACCTTGAATTACCTTGATGTAGAGTTTGTTGTCTGCACTTCCTTTTCTGAACCCTGCTTGCTGCAAATACTTATCCAGTCTAGAGTACCATGCTCTAGGAGCCTATTTTAGACCATACAAGGTATTCTTTAATTTACACACATAATCTGTGTTTTCTGACAACTGAAATCCTTCTGGTTGTTCAATGTAGACTTCTTCTTCAAGTTCCCCATTCAGAAAAGAAGATTTTATGTCCATTTGATACATTTTAATATTTTTGGAGCATGCATAAGCTAAAAGAAAATAGATTGCTTCCATTCTGGCAACTGGGGCAAATGTCTCTTCAAATTTGATTCCGTCAACCTGTGCATATCCTTTACATACCAATAAAGCTTTGTTCCTTGTAACCTGTCCATCTTCATTCAATTTATTCCTGAAGACCTACTTTGTGTCGATCACATTCTTATTCTTTGGTCTTGGAACCAGTTCCCAGGTGTAATTTTTCTCTGTTTGATCCAATTCTTCATCCATGGCCTTATTCCAAGATTCATCCTTGTTGGCTTCTTAAAAACAGTTTGGTTTAATTGTAGATAAGAGTGCTAGGTGTGTTTGTTCTGGTGAATGGATTCTTCTTCTAGTCTCAACTCCTGCATCTTTGTTTCCTATAATCTGATCTGAAGGATGATTCTTCTGTACTCATTTATTAGCTGTCTTTGGAGACACTTGTTGAACTTTCTCTTCTTCTTCTGTTGGATTCTATTCATCTTCCTCTTATACTTATTTTTCATCTTTTTCTTCTTATTCTAAGGGTTGTTTTATTGATTCATTTTCTTCCTTTGATTCTGGTCTGTTTGTTTCATCAATTGTTACGTTGATGCTTTCCACATCTTTGTTCAATCTTACATTGTAACACTTGTATGCTTTCCTTGTACTTGAGTAACCAACAAGTACTCCTTTGTCCACACGAGAGTCAAACTTTCCCATTCCGCCGTGTTCTCTTTTGATATAGCATTTGCTTCCAAAAACTCTGAAGTGATTTACATTCGCTGGTCTTCCTTTCCATAGTTCGTAAGGAGTTTTGTCAGTGGTGTTTCTAAGCATTACTCCGTTTTGAATGTGAACTATTGTATGAACTTCCTATGTCCAAAAAATATGTGTCAATTTCGAATCCATTAACATTATTCGAGCCATTTCTTGTACTATCTTGTTCTTTCTTTCAACAACTCCATTCTGTTGAGGTGTCCTAGCAATGGATAATTTCCTTTTTATTCCATGATTGTTGCAGTAGTCCATAAATTCCTTTGAGGTTAACTTTCCTCCATTATCATATCTCAAGAATTTGATTTTTTAATCCATTTCATTTTCAACCATTTCCTTGTAGATCTTGAAGTTTTCAAAAGCTTCTGACTTATTCCTGAGAAAGAAAACTGCAGTCATTCTTGTATAATCATCAACTAATAACATGAAGTATTTCTCATATTTTAAGCCATTTTTTTTAGTTGGTCCAACTAGATCAGTATGCACAATTTTCAGTGGTATTGTCATTGAATATTCCTTTGATTTAAACTTGGTCTTTGTTTGTTTTCCTTGTTGACAATGCTTGCATAAAGTGTTGGTTGGTTTCATGATCTAGGGCATTTCTCTGGCTGCTTCTCTTTTGCTTAATTTGACAAGGTTATCAAAATGTATGTTCCCCATTCTTTTGTGCCATAGCCAACTTTCATCTTCCTTTCCTAGACAACATTTTTCATTTCCAATTTCACTTAACACATATATGTTGCTTGAAGTTCTTGCAGCTGTAGTGACCAATTTCCATGAACCTTCTTTTCCTATCTCACACTTTTGTGAATCGAAAGTAACTTTGTGACCTTTGTCACACATTTGACTCACACTTAGAAGATTGTGTTTCATATCTTCTACTAGTAGAACATTTTCTACCTTTTAATTCTTGTTCCCAATTCAGACTGTGCCTTTTTCAATGATTTTCATTGAATCCTCATTTCTGAAGGAGATTGATCCATCTCTTTCCTTTCATAATGTAAGAAACTTGTCCCTATCACCTATCATGTGTTTTGAACATCCACTGTCAACATACCAACCACATTTCTTTTGCTTAGTTGTTAGAGAAATTGTGCATTCTTCATTTCTATATTGATCTTTCTTTCTTATCCATGTCGTTTTCTGAGGTTCTTTTCTGTGACTGTTGTTATTATGTTGAGGTTATTTAGGAAGGATTGTCATTTTTCAATCTTTGGCCACATGTCCAAAATTGTTAAATTTGTAACATTCTACTTCAGTGCTCAAAGATTCAAACCTGTGGTAACTTCTTCTCTATGTTTCACTAGGTATTCTTGAATAACCCCTTTGTGTATGACTCTCAAATTTGTTATTGGTTTTGTTGTTAGATTTGAAATTCACATCTTTATGTTCAAAATTATTACATGCATAACATAAACCAAAAAATATAGTTTGATAACTGGGAGTTGAAGATCTTCTGAAAGGAGGTGCTCTTATGAATCTTTTTTCTTGTCGAGGCCTATCTGTCTGTTGTTGATTCTGAAATCTGAATCTTCTTGGTGGAGGAGTGTCCCTGTAATTTTCCTTGTATATCTTCATATACCCTTTGATTTTTTCTGCATAAATTTTTTGATATGTTTCTCGCTCTGTTGTTTTGGAGCTTGATCCCTTTTCTCTCTGATTGTATCCAAGTCCGGACTTGTCAAGATGAGATTTTTTACTACTGATAATGTCATCCAAAACTATTGAGCTATTCTGCATATTTTTCTTTTGAATATCCTTTCTTAGTGTGACAATCTCTACTTCCAAGTTTCCAATGATCCTATCCTTTTCTTCTAGTTTTTCTTTGAGTGCTTCATCAATTCTTTTATCTTCTTCTATTTGAACCTTCAATTTTGTGATCATTTGTTCTAGTTCTAGAGTATCTTTTTTCTTGTCTAGTTCTACTTGTAGTTTCTTATTTTTCTTCTTTTCTCTTCTGATAAATTCTATGGCAGACATTAATTCTTCTCGATAGTCAACTTCTGCTTCTTCAATTTATTCTTCGAATTCTTCATATTATTCTTTGAATTATTCATATTCTTCTTCAGAGTCTTCTTTGTTAGAGTATTTTACTGCCATGAATAGAACTTTTCCTGTCTCACTATCATTGACTTCATCTTCATCTGATGATGAGATGTCTTCTTTGGTACATAAGATTTTCTTGAAAAAATTCTTTGTAGTTCTTTTGCCTTTATATGTGTGTTTGCCTTTTGAGTAACCTTCATAATTTCTCTTTTTCTTATGAGTACATTTGTTAGAAAAATGACCAATACCATCAAAATTAAAACAAATTAAAGGAAGCTTACCTATATACCTAGCGTCGGTTCCCTTGTTCAGTCTTTTGATGAAGTTGGCCACGTCTTCATCATCTTCTGAGACGTCACTGCTACTGCTATATTCTTCTTGTTCCTTTTTCTTTTTCTTTGATCTTTTGGATGCTTTGAAGGATGCTTCTTTTACATCTGGATTTTCCTGTTCAGTTCTCATTTCATATGCTATGAAGATTCCATACAGCTCATCCATGCTTATTGAGTTTAGATCTGATATTTCTTCTAGTGTTAATATCTTAGGGTTAAATATCATAGGAAGAGATCTTAGTACCTTTTGAACAATTATAGATTCTTCAATTTCTTTTCCCAATCCTATGATTGCATTCACTATTTCATTGACTCGTAAGAAGTAGGTTGCAATATTCTCATCTTCCTTCATTTTTAGTTGTTCGATCTGACCTCTGTAAGTTTGAAGCTTTGCTACTTTGACTTTTGTATCTCCTTCATAAATATTTCGAAGCTTGTCCCAAATCTCTTTAGCGGATTTACAATGTGCAACTTTGGTGAATATTGTATCACTAAGACCATTCAAAAGTGCATTTTTGGCTTTGGAATTATTCTCACCGAGTTTCACTACTTTGTCATTTCTTGGTGGAACTATTGGTGTTGTGTATCCATATACAATTGATTTCCAAACTTGTAATCCCTATGCCTATATATATGTCTTCATCCTTATGCTCCAAAAAGCATACTTTTGTCCATCAAACTGTGGTATTCCATTTTTATTCAAGTTGGTACTCTACATGATCTACCTTTCAGTGGTTAAACTGTTTTTTGAAGGAACCTGCTTTGATACCAATTGTTGGATTACTGAGAGGGGGGGTGAATCAGTGATAGCGTAATTATAATATTTTTTCTTTAAATAATCCAAGTGTTATATCAATGTAGAATTATTATCCAATAATGATCAATACGAAATGAAAAATCACACACATACACAGTACACCAGTGTTTTACGTGGAAACCCAAATCGAGAGAAAATGACATAATGTTTTTTCTTATATGTATTGAAGAATTACATTCATTTGAAGCACCAACTTCCTTTGTTTTCCAGCTACAATTGGAAGGAGGCTCCAACCCCCTAGTTTCTCAGGCTACAACCTGAGGGAAGATCCAACTCCCCAATTCTTTGGCTACAACCCCCTATGTTCTCCAGCTACAACCGGAAGGTGGCTACAACCACCTGTCCTTGCCCCGTCCAACCTCCCTGAAGTAGAAGTAGAATGATGGAACCACTGTGACACTATCACTGTGATATATACTTTTGTAAATGTGTACCAATAAACCTGAACCATGCATCAACCATGCATGAACCTATACCTCAACCTGTAATCAACCTGGTACCATAAACAATTGCATCAACCATGCACCAACCTGTACCATAAACAAGTGCATCAACCATGCACCAACCTGTACCAAACAATCTGTAATCAACCTGTACCATAAACAAGTGCAACCAACCATGTACCAATCATGTTTCAACTAATCATCAACTATGACTCATCAATATGTACCAACATCATCAACTATACACCTCATGTATGTGCCAACTCATCAACTACTTGTCTCAACCATGTACCCAATTTGTACCTTAACCAAAATCCATCATCAATTTCATCATCCAAATATGATTTATAACTCTTTAATATACTTGTTTTATATGATCACAGACCTTCAAACCTTCCTTAAATTTAAACAACAAGAGACTATCATTTACATCAAACTTTTCTTTAGTCTCACATGACTAGTTTTGGATTAGTCAACAACCCTAACTTGAAATAATCATAACTTTGTACCTGTAATGAATAAATATATAAAACTTATATAAAATAGTATTCAGTGTGTTTTATGCAATTCCTCTAGGTTTCACTACTTATAACCTTTCAGAAAAGTAGTTATAGCAAAAATGGCATACCCTACTGAATTCTGGCTTATTCTAGAGAGCAACCTTGTAGAGCGTGCCCCACATGGAATATTTGTTGAATCGATATGAAAATGTTACACAGAATAATAAATACTTTTCTAAAATGAACATAGTTTTTCTTACTGAATTTGGATCTGTTATGAATAATTTGTGACGTTTTTACCCGAAACACCTGTTTTTGACTAGTTTCAGGACTAGCCACAAACCCTATTTTCCACTGAGTGTAACTCCAAAAGTGAAATGACCCACAAGCTAAATTTTGTACCAAATATACTTGGATATGTTTCCTCAATTCCATAGAAATTTCATAATATGAATCATTATATAAAAATATTTATTGCAAAAATGGTGAGATGACCTGTAAATAACATACCTTAGAAAGCATCATCAAAAGAATTTATCCTTCCTTGAATTATGGCCTTCTTTTCTTCACCTTCCCTAAGAAATTCGGCTTAGATATACTTTGGTTACCTAAAAAACCTATAGGTATCAAATATCCTCAAGTGTATCTAAAATGAGAGAGCCTTACCTCGTATTTATACTCTCCAAGTAGCTTCCTTAAAAACATATTCTAGGTCACTTTGCCCACTTTCCTTATTTTAGGGTTAACCCACTTCTAATTTATCCATTAAATTTATTATTTACATAATTTATTTTGTATTCACTTTGAATTATAGTACACTCATCAATTCACTTTATTATTTACCTTCTAAAATCTCTTAAACCACTTTGACTACTTTGACCTTTTGGGGCTTCTAGATGACATAAGAGGGTCCTCCAACTTCGTAAGGCCATAACTCTCAAACTGTGAGGAGTTATGTGACGTTCCACATACCACCAGAAATGGAATGACATGTACCATCCATATAGAATAGTATTACCTAAAAATATATCAAAACTCATACCATTATCCATCATGCAAACTTGGTTCCATTACCCAAACCTGGGTTCTCCAACTTCTCATGGCCCTAACTCTCTAACCGTGAGGAGTTATGTGACGTTCCACATACCACTGGAAATGGAATGAAAAGAAATATCCATATAGGATAGTTTCAATGAAAAATTCACTGACCTTCATCTCATTATTCCACAAATAAGAATAGGTTCTCTAACCATACTTCTAGGATAACTCAATCCACAAAGCGTCTTCCCATGAGGGATTTCACCATAAGGGGACCACTTTGGATTTCATCCATTTCTACTTATTATCAACCATGAAAATATAATAACGAGTCATATTTACATCAAACAATATTGGGTCCATTACCCAACCTTTGTGCTACGGGGCTTTCTTCAAAGGTTGACATTAATGACAACCAACCTTAATCAACATTTCCTACTCTTTGGCATACATCACAGGCTCTGTAGTATTCCTTAGCATCCTTGTTTAAAGTAGGCCACCAGAGGCTAGCTCTAAGAACCTTCAACATTGTTTCTTTCCCTGCATATTGTCCTCCAATGATTCCTTCATGTGCTTCCACTAGAATAAATGGTATTTTTTCCTCCATAACGCATCTCCTCAAGATATCATCTGGTCCCATATTATATAAATTTCCAACTATAAGTTGAAAGTTAGCAATGTGAATGGCCAACTGTTTCTTCTACATGACTGTGTACTCGCAAGGTGCCATTCCTGTGGATAAGAATTGAACTATCTTGATGAAGTGATCATTGAATTTTCTGATGGCCAACAATTGTGCATCTAGAAGTGTATCCTCTAGACTAGTAGGTTCCTCTCCATGTTCCAACCTGGATAAGTGTTCAGGTCCTTTATTCATTCTTTATGGCTTAACCATAATTTCAAATTCATACTCCTGGAATAAGAGTATCCATCTGCATATTCTTTCTCCCAACACTAGCTTGTTGACTAATTACTTCAATGCAGAATGATTAGTGAACATCTTAAAATGTCCTCCCATCAAATAGTGTCTAAATTTCTGCAACGCATATACCATAGCCAAGCCTTCTCTTTCAGTCGTAGTATAGTTCATTTCAGCTGTAGAAAGATTCCTTCTAGAAAATTCTATGGGGTGGTTAATGTATCCTACTCTTTGTTTTTCTAAGACTACTCCTAATGCAATGGACGAAGCATCGACATGAACATTGAACTCCTTACCCCAATCTGGAAAGACCAAGATAGGCGCAATAACCATTTTTTGCTTTAGTGTGTCGAATCTTTGCTGCCATTTTTCTGTCCATTGGAACTTACTATATTTCTTTAATATCTTCTCCATAGGTGTTGTTATCTGTGGATAACCCTTGATAAAATTTCTATAGTATTTGGTGTCCCCCAATGCAATGCGGAACTGTCTAACTGAAGTAGGGGGAGGTAGATCAACAATGATAGCAATATTGGAAGGATATACCAACAACCCCTTCTTACACACGATATTCCCTAGTAGCACTCCAAAAGGTGAGAACAAAATACACTTTTTTAGATTCAGGGCAATCTAACATTGCCTACACTTATCTAGCATTAATCTCAAGCATTCAATATGATCCTTCATTAGACTAAAAACAGTCCAATCATCAAAGTATGCTTCCAATAATTTGTGTAAAAATTCCTTAAATGCTTCAACCACTACCCTGGAAAAGATGGCTGGTGCATTCTTCAAGCCAAAAGGCATCACAGTGTACTAAAAAGAACCCCATTCTGTTGCAAATGTGGTCTTATGTCTATCCTCCTTAGAAATTTTGATCTGGTGATAGCCTGAAAATCCATCTGTGAATGAGTAGACCTTGTGTCCTCCTACATTATCTAGAACTTCATTAGAAAAGGGTGTTGGAAATGGATCATGTAGGCATGCATCATTCAGTTTCCTTAAATCTACACAAATTTTGATTTCTCCTGACTTCTTGTCTTGGAGCACCATAGGGCTGATCCATTCAGATTCTTCAACTGGTTCTATGATTCCTACTTCCAACATTCTATCCAATTCAATATTAACTTTCAACTTATATTTTGGATTCAGTATGTAGGGTCTCTTCTTAATGGGTCTTTAATCTAGTCTCAGAGGGATCTTCATTTCACCCATGGGCCCTTTAATGCCCTTCATGTTTGTGAACTTGGTTGGAAACAGGTCCTGATACTCATGCAATATTTATGTGATCTTATCAATAGTAGCATCATCCCAATAATCTCCAACTTAAGTGTTTTCTCTGTTCCAATATTAACCTTCTTAATTTTAATGGGTTTCCCAATAAAAGGTAATTCAATCCCTAGCCCTTCTATTTCCCTCTGTCCTTTAGTTTCTGTGATGTTTACATTCCTAGGATCATCATCTTCATCAGCATTAATATTATAACAACCCTGTAATATTTGAAGAAGTGTAGTCCATTCATCCTCTTCTTGCTCAAAAGGGAGTTTAGGTGCCTCCTCAAAGACCTGTTGTCTTACAATTTCTAAATCCTGGTCTACTGTGGGGTACTGAATCTCAAATAAAAATGTAGCTATAGATTTCTGAGTCATTCCATAATAGTCTGTAGTGATGAGGCATAGTTCTTCTTGAAGATACCATTTGATGGGTGTAGTATCCAATGTGTTAATGAACTTATGTACCCACTATTCTTGAGGGATGTTGCTCCAGGATTCCTCACAACTTCGCACATGGTCCTTAGTCAAAATCTAACCTATGTATCAGACTTTGCATCCCTCATATTGGTCTGAGAAGTGCACTGTCAGTAAGGTGTGACGTTGTACCCACTCTGCGATGTTCTTCTTGAGTGTTTCCCACCATCTAGTTGGTGTTTCTTTCAATGCTTCGTCCAGTGCCAACATCCTCTATTGTACTAGTACAATTTCCTCAAATTTAGCTAGAAATGTCTCTAAATGATTCAAGCCATCAAATGTAGGGAGATTACTTACTTTTGTGCCAATCCAACAAACTGCTCTGGTCAATCTGGCACATCTCCGCATAGAGACTTCATACATTTTGTTCTGTCAATTTTCCAATGCTTCCTCTGAATGTGATGAACGTGCACTTTCACTTTGCCAGCTTAGATTTCCATCTATTGTGGGATTAATATAATCTTGTTCTCTTGTTATCAATTTGTAGATGTTTTCTAGCTTGTAGGTGTGATCTTCTTCTCTTATCGGTTCTGTGTATTTGCGACCTTCATCAGGGTCAATAGGTAAAAACCTTAAGGCCATTACCCTCAAATGTCATTCTTCTCTTATTTAGGTCAACAGTTGAATTTTCGAAAGCCCAATCAATTCCTAACAATGCAGGATAAGGAAATATATCATCAACAATATCAATCACTTCAAAGTCTGAAAATGTCCTTACCCCATCGATGTCTAGAGGGACTTGTTCTAGTCTTCCAAAGGGGCTCACTGCATGCTAATTAGCCATCCTAAGCCTGATAGGAGAGTAAATCAATATAGTTTTTCCTATCAATTCCCAAGTCCACTTCATCAGAACGTTTACTTCTGATCCCAAGTCGAGGACCACATAGTCCACGTCATAGTCTCCAATCTGAGCACTAAGGTGAAATTCCTTGTTTTTCCTTATTTTCCTTGATACTTGATTCACAACTCTACTCAGCATAGGGTCTATTATTCCTATTTCATAGTGTCTTACTAGATGTTGTAGCTCCTGCACATATTTTTCATCTTAAATCAAATTAATACATGTATATAAGAAGTCCATGAGCTTTCTTACCTCTTTTCCTTATCTAGATAGAGTAGAATGATCGAATGCTCGTGGCATTTCACATTCCCTTACTTTTGGTTGTACCTTAGATGAAGAAGCTTGTTATCCTACAAATTCTTTCCTTGATTCTTCAAAAGTATGCCTCTCTCTCCTTGGATAAAACAAATGTTCCTTCTTTGCACCTCTTCTAATCCCTGATCCTTCTGTAGTCTTTCCTGGAATCACTCTATCTTCTCCTGTAACAATGTCTCCTCTAGTAATAACAATGAATATGGGGTCCTCACCGCGAGGTTCTTCTAATATCAATTGGACTTGTTGGTTTCCTCCTCGTCTCTCCTGAAGTTTGGCTAACAATACTGGACAATCTTTGATGACATGATCGAATCAGTTGTAGTAGTTGAAAGTAGTACAAGGGTTTTGACAATCCCTTGCCAAATGTCCTGGTTGTGTGCAGTTATAGCAAATAATATGACCTCGACCTCGGCCCATACCTTCTCCTCGTCCTCTTCCTCTAAATCCACTGCGAGGGTTGAATTTTCCTCTTCCTGGGGAGTTGAACTATGCATTATTTCCTTCTTGTTGTGTTTCTCCTTGAATCCTATATGTATCCCTTTATCTTTTATGCATGAGATCGTAAGCCCTACATTCCTTCTCATCATGCCCCACATATTTATAGAATGTGCAGTAAATATTGGTGGGTGTCTAGACATATTTCTGTATATAATAACATTCACCAAGGCGATGTCTATTTCTACATACCTCACACCATGGTAGAGTGGCTTGCTTCAAAGGGATAGGTTCTCCAGAGGCCAGGTATTCATTAAACAAGGGACAATTCTCTTTGTCATGGCCCTCTGATTTACACCTGATACACCAGATATCTTCTCTTTTTTCCTTTCCTTTGTCCTTCTTCATATCTTTGACTTGTAAGGATAAACTAGTTAATTTATTTAAGATATGACTCATACCTGGACTGGACTCTCCTACAGGGGATGCTTCTAGTTTCATAGCAATCTCCAGAGCTTCAGCCTGCAAAGTGATTTTTTGTTGCATCATAGGAACTTTGATGTGTGGTAGGAGGGTAATGATGAACCATTCTTTATTATGTTCGTCTGGGATCTAAAAACTTAAACGACCTGTCAGATTCTTAAACCTATGATCAAATTCCCAAACAGGTTCAATGACCTTATGCTTTATTTACTTCAACTATGTAATGCACTGCGACTCCAACTTAGGCTTCTTGAATTCTTCACTCAGCGTAGTATTAATGTCATTCAGTTGTTTAGGCTATCCAGTTCCTGAAGAAAACTTCATATACCAGTTCAGACCATGATCCCTTAAGGTAGTACTAAACTGAGTTCTCTTAACATATTTGTTGGTGACTTGATTAATTATCCAGACACCTTCTCATAGGAACCAATGTAGATTAGGATATTCATATCCATCTCCTCTGAAGATGGGTAACCTCATTTCATCTGCCATAGATCTTCCTCGATTTCTCGATTGAGTATGTACTAAACTTCTTGTAACAATACTCTGATTTCTTTGAATAATCTGGTTACTTAATGCTGCTAAAACGACAGGAGGAGTAATAGTACTTACTTCAGTAGTAGGCATAGTTCCTGAAATTTTTGGTTCTCCTCGGTGAGGTTCTTCAATCTCTACTTCCTCCGTTCTTTCAGACTCTGAATACTCTTCATCTGTTAGATATTCTTCTTCTCCACTGTAGAATCCCTCATCTCCGTAAATTTTCTTAAACAGGTTCACAAGAGGAACTTCTTTAAATGGTCTCCCACTGCGCATGAGTCCGGCCTCTATGTCACTGTCGTTGTCTGAATTCTTGAACATTAGCTTCATTGTATCTTTAGGATATTCTTCTCATGCAATAGAATCTTAATCCTTAGTTTTTAAAAGTGTAGGAACTTTCCTCTAGGTCCCTTAAAGAAATACCTATATGCTTGACTATACGATTCTACTCTATCGATAGCAAACTCAATTATGTACCCTACAATAGTGTTATCAAAATAGAGATCCACTTCTCTAGACACAACGTTATCAACTCTCTTGAATTTCTTGATTAGCATTGTTGTCCAAACTACAGGTGGTCTAGATATGATCTCAAACTGGGTGTCTGCTAATCTGGCTAACCACTCATACAAATCCTTATGAAATCCTCCAAATAAAATCTCGTGTATGTTGGTAAATATGTACCTTCCCAACCAATCTTTTGTACTAATGCTATGGTTCTTGTTCTGAGCTTCAATGAATTCCTTTTCTTGTTCTTATATTCACTTCTGAATCTCTAGCTTCGATGGAAACCACATTGACATTCCCTCAAGAAGATCATGGTCCCAACAATGGAACCATTTGTTGGCACAAGGCAAGACCTGAGGTTCAACTCTAACAGTGCACCAACAATCCCTAACTACCATCCCTTTGGGAAACAAATGCAAAGTAGATGAAGTCTCACCCGAAGTAGCAATAGGGGGATACATGACACAACTGTCTACAACTAGAGGAAATGCAAAGTGATTCCAAATACAACACAAAAAAAATCTAGATATTCTTTACCACTCTTATGCTTGTTTCGTGAAGTTATATCTCTTATCTAACAATCAGGCAATAATATTATAGCAGATAACAAATAGCACAACATCAATCACAAAGACAATAATATATACGTGGTTCACCCTCTCCCTAGAGCTACATCCACAAAACTGTGTTTCTTGATTTATTAGGTGAAAACATACAGTTCTATCTACACACTTAGCTACATATCTTCTCTCTTTCTCTCTTTCCCTTCCCTCCCTGCGCACCTAGCTACAGGGTTGATCTTCGCACCTAGCTGAAAATCCAAAATACAGACTCGATATTGCTCTCAACAATAGTAATAGCAACAACAATTAATAACAAGCAATAATTGATATAGGAACAAACCCTCCCATGTCTTCTAGACCTTTATTTATACATTACATGACTCTTAGAAAATTGTATACTGAAGTCTAGGTGTCAAAACCCTAGGTGCCAAAACCCTAGGTCCACTTGACCCGTGTTTTCAAAGATTCACCAGCCTGTCCTTCCTCCTTTTCCGTGAGGTGCTCCAAAGTATACATTGGTGTCTTTTTTCGCTTGCTGAGTTTCCCATGATCCCTCTTCTTTGATGCTTTATCTTCCTCAATCTTCTCTTCCAACGACTTGATTTTCCTTTACTTTGCTCCTTCTTTTCTTCTTCTTTACCCACTTCGACCCTTTCTTGGTTTATGTGCCATCAACGCAGTTCACACTTCACCTTTCTTCCTTAATATTCATTTCCTTCCATAACCAAGGGCCAACAAGACCCTCCCAGGGTTTTGTTGCCTATGCGGATAGTCCCTCAGTAGATTTTCCTCTCCACAACCCAAAAATTTCAAGGTTTCTCTCTTCATGTTATCAGTCTTACTTGGAGCTTCTCTAAATGGTTTATTTCCACTCTAGGATGGAAAATTTTGTTGATACACACTTTTGGTAGGAAGGCTCATCCTAGAGCTCTTACCAGGGTTCTTAAATTTTGATGGTTTAAACCCCTTCTTCTTCAATCCTGAATTGTTTTTCTTCTTCTAGTATTCATGGGGTTCTTTCTTACTCTTGACTTGCTCATAGAAATACCTTTATTTTCAAATAGTATCTTCTAAGGTATTTGACTCATCAAACTCAGTTTTGTCCCGGTAGGATTGAGGTAATCCATTAATAAACTGTTGCATATTTACCTTTTCATCCTTTATGTAGGGCACATACCTCATCAACTCAAGAGATTTTTTGATATACTCATCTATGGTGAGTTGTCCTAGTTTGAGTTCATAAAACTCCTTGGTATTCCCATCAAAGTTCTTTTTTGATAGGTACTTCTTCTTGACGTATTTCTCAAATTGTTTCCATGACAAGTCCTTTTCATGGACTCCTTTCACATTCCTAAGGTCTTCCCACCAAATGGAAGCCTTCCCATTCAGGTTGAAAATGGCTATCTGTTACCCGTGATTTTGGTCATGATGATGATGTTTTGATGATGGTGTACTCAAGCTCTTCATAAGAACTTTCTCCTGAGAAAAGTTACTTTCACCTCTTCCCAGAAAACTCATTTTTGAAGAAGGTTTGCAGGTTGCTAATACATTTGGGTGCAAGAATGCCTGATTCTTGCAGGCTTCCTTAAGCCAGGGTGCGAACTTCTCGCACTATGTTGAATAGCTAGGGTGCGAATTCTTCCTAAAGCATGGAAAAAGATGAATTCTTGATGTTTCTAGAAGGGAATCTTCTAGAAGGATGGGTTGGCATTCGAATGGTTATCCTTGTACTGGATTCCTAGATATTGTGGGATCATTCTTATCCAAGCAACTATCTTATTATCTCCTATATATTGAGGGAATTCTCATGGAAAAGGTTAAGAAAGATTCATTGGAGAATTGGTGAAAGAATTGTGTGAAGGACTTAACTTGAACAACATCTTAGAGACCCTAGCAAGTCTACCAAGAGGATTTGATCTTCTTCATACAAGGATTGAGCAAGTGTGTGTGTCAAATCCAAGAGCCATTGAAAGGAATTTTGCGACATCAAGGCTCAGGTTGTAATCATTACTTTAAATTAATATGATACAGTGGCATGTCCCTTTCCCATAAATCTATTTCCACTTTAATGTGTAATTCCTTGATCATACACATAGGTTGAAAATTGAATATATTGAGTTGTTTTCACTTTGGTTGGTTTGTGTTGTCTTGGTCTTGACTTCACGAGAGCACTGGAGCGAAGCGGGAGAAATAAAGACCCTAGGAAGCAATAATAAGGTATGTTATTTGTTCTTGCCTCCTAGTCAATTCAATGGTCAAAACTTAGGGAAAGAGTCATGTCCTGTCCTGTTTTTTTCTAGATCCAGGTGGATCTAGGGAGATCAGTTGGTGTCCGCACCTACCGATTAGTCCGATAACAAAATTGGTGACTCCACTGGGGAACATACCATTTTCTTTGTGGCTTTTGGTATTTTTCTGTGGCCATTTTCTCTGGTTTTACTTTTCTCCTTACTTATAAATCTCTGAGTCTTCAGGATATCCTGATAGACCCTCTGGGTCCAGAGGCCTTTTCCAATTTTCTTTCATTTTTCAAAAATTTGACTATGTTCAGACATTCTCGCACTGCACTTCACTGCAGCTTGTGAGAATTGGTAGAGTTCGCATTATGCCTTTAGGTTCAGTGCGAGGTTCTTTCACTCTGTTAAAGGGTCAACTGTGAGAATCCCTAACTCTCGCACTGTGAAGTATTGCCAGCCTGCGAACTCATTTTTTCAAAAATTTGGATTTGAGATTTGGCACCTTCAACTGCCCAGATCAATCTAAGTGCCTCATAAGAGTTTCTTGGACCATTGATTGATGTCTTTCTTGTCTTCATTTGCATGCATGAACAGTATTAGGATTTCAAGGCTCTTCTTGTCACTATTGTCTTGACTTTCGTTTCTTGACTTTTCTTGGCAAAACCATACTCTCTGATTTCAGAATCTGAGTGTGTTTGATTAGTTAAGAACTGATGATCGGTTGAAATTTGAGTTTCTTGGTATTTATCATTTGCTTATTGTTTGAACGAGCATTTTTCTTATGCGATTGAAAAGACTATATTGGTTTGCTCTTTATTTTTGTTTTCATTGAAAGAGTCGATTGGGTTTGTCATTGCTTGTTCATTGGTTTTTGATTTTCAGTACTATCACTATCATAGTGTGGGTCCTTTTTGAAAAGTGAACGAAAGTTTTTCTTTCAAAAAATCATTTTCGTTTTTGAAAAACATTGAAAATCACTTGTTGAAGTTATTGAAAAAGACACAATAGAGAATTGTTGTTGATATGTGATTTGTTGCATTTGCATTTTAAAGGAAATTTTTCATTGTAGTTCATGGTTGATCTGGAAAACTTTCTCTCTCTCCCATACATAGCATTCATTGAATGCAAAGTGATCTATTTCATTCTCATCCATGCATTGTTGGGTCAGAGTCATACAACATAAGTTTCATCTCCATTGCCTTTGAGTAAACAACAACTCTTAATAACACTGCGCAATTGTAAAATTTATCTAGTCACTCTTTTCTAGGGCTCTATTACACCAACATTTAGCTAGGCTAGCGCTTTGGAGTAGGAAGAGAGATACACTCTCCAAAAGAACAAAACACACAATAGCATATTGTGTTAGGGAGTGTTAAATTCCATTTGCAATGTGTTGTCCTGGGAAGCCCTTCTCACACAAGGGTCAAGAATGAGGTCGCATTGATATTGGCAAAATTACTCACCCTGCTTTGTTGATATCACTGTAGAGATTGCACGTATTACGGGGATCACTCAGAGGTATACCCACAATGATGAGTGGAATCCTTTTGAGTTGATTTTGGGCTAGATACCCTGCCCTTGCATGTGGATCGGACTGTCGACTGTCCCCCCAGGCTTTATTGTTGTTGGTGGTGACCTTAGTGGCCTATCTTTCTAGGTTCTTACCCGAGGTGACTGTGGAGGGGAAAGTCTTCACAGTACCTTGAATTGATGTTGAACAAACTCACTCGGGCTCCTTGGAGGGTATACCCACATTTATGTGTGGGAGCTTGCATCAGGGTGTAAGTCCGTTAAGCAGGTCGTCAGCATAACTTTTCCACCCTAGCCCAACCCCTTCTCGTCTCATTGTTGCAACATTGGATTTCATCACCAACTAGTGGCTTCGACATTAGAAGGTCTTGTTTGCTTGGTGTTGCTTCCTATATTATGTTTACTAGCACGTGTTATTTGTTTCTCGAAGTTGACCATAGGATTTTCTTCGCGAATTTTGTCGCTTGTTTACAACAGCTCCTCCACATAGTTCACGTAGAATGCAGGGTTTATCTCCAAAGCATCTGGACAGTTCTCAACCCTTTCCCACAAGCACACCTGGAGGCTCTCCTCGGCAGAGTGAAGTCCTAGTCGTCACCACACCACAAGTGGAATGAAATGACTCTCTAGAACATTTTCGCATTACAAATACTCGAGAGGACTTTTTACTTCACCCTGATTCTGAGAGACATTTTATGCGTGCAAACTCTTCCGGAGACTTAATTGTTGTATATTCTGGATCTTCGTCTGGACCTGGGGACCAAGATCCTTTTTGGTCTATGGGCATTTTTCGACAGGATTTTTTTGGTCCAGGTTCACCTGTGATTTCTGAGATCAACCCACCTGTGATTTATGAAATCTCTAGTACAGAGACAGTACCGGTGACTACCTCTTATCGTTTTACCATCCCAGACGAAATGGCCCATCTCACAGCTACTTTGAGTGTTCCAACCGGGTTTACTGCAGTTAGTCTTGCTCCTATCAACACACTGTGAATGCCCAACGTCGCTCCGACACTACCACCTGGATATCGTGCATTGAATGCTTCTATCCCTACTCCTCCACAAACTCCATCTGACTCTCTTAGTGGTCCTTCTTCTTCTGGACACTTTCTTCTCGGTTTTGTTCCAACACTCCCTCAATTTCCTTTTGGAGGACCTTCTTCGTCTTCTACTAGAAATCCTAATCCTAGTGGCCCTATTCTGTCATTCACTCCAAATTACCAGATTTTGATTGGTGGACAATCTCATCAAGGTAGTATAACTCAACCCCCTCTCAGTTGGAAAATGCCAATTGGAACATTGCCCTCAATTGGCACACCACCTTCAATGGGAGGGGAAACCCCACCTTATGGGAAAAACATACCTCCGTCCTTGGCCCAGTATTGGAATCAACTGATACAAAATCCTCCTCAAACGTCTGGGGGGCAACAGTTCCTAGCTGCGTCCATAACACCCCCTAGTATGGGCCAACTGTATCCAGGTTCGTTCAATCCCATTTGGGGGATGAATGCTCAAACTCAAGCACATGTTTCAGGGTATACTCCTATGAGCTACTATCCTCTTCAACCACCACCAAATATGCCTGGGTATTCACATTATATGCAAAATGCTTATGGTCCTACTGGTTTGCCGACAAGGCTTCCTCCCCAAAGCCACCAGTACCCGCAAGTGAATCGACAGTTACCCTTTCTCACCACTTTGGATTTGCCATATTTGTCAAGGATTTTAAATGATCGTATTCGTCACTCTCCCCAATGGCCTGCTATACTAGCCAAGCTTCCATCAGACATTCCTAAATTCAATGGAAAAGCGGGAGAGGACCCAAACAATCATGTTATGAATTTTCACCTATGGTGTTCATACAACTCGTTGATGGATGACTCTATTCGTTTACGTCTTTTTCAACGAACCCTTGCCGGTTCTGCTGCGAAGTGGTATATCGAATTGCCATGAGGTTTCTTCTCTGACTTCAACACCCTAGCTATGGCTTTACTTACGCATTACCAGTTACCAATCCGTTATGACACGAGAACCGAGATTTTGACTTCCTTCAAATAGACTAAAGGCACTCATATATCTGATCACATCCATGAGTGGTGAAGGAGACGACGTCTCATTAAAATTGAGCTCCCTGATCAGTTACTGGCAGAATGGTTTACAAAATCATTTGTAAATGAAATCGGTAAGGACATTGCCATGGGTGGTGTAGTCATAGAAGAATAGGCTATAAGTCGTGCTCAATATCTTGATCTCGTTTATTCACAAACGGGAACCCTTTACGATTTATTACCTGACTTACCTCGTCCTAATCCTTCTATCACTTCAACTACTCCAGCTGCCTCACATGCAGATGACGGTGTGATTGGTACTGCCCAAGCACAATCACATTCTTCTTCAAGCACAAAGCCTAAATATGCTTCTTCTAATGTTCAAAATGCTCTGTCTCCTGCCCCTCCCACCAGTAAGACTTATGAGGTAAATGTCGTCCAATCTACCCCAGCAGGTAAAAAAAAATCTAAAAAGGGGAGAGGTAAGAATAAGGAGGGAAAAAATAATTCTCAAGCAGAGCAGATGAAAACTACCCCTATTGACGATCGGGATAAGCGCAAACCGCGATACCCTTGCCTTATCTATGGTGATGATCACTACATGAAGGATTGTCCACGACGTGTCGAGGTCACTAAGTTCCTTCAAGGGGATCCAAAACCACCTGCACCGGCTGTCTTGTCCCAACCCTTCCCGTCTCAACAACAGGCTCAGTTGGTCATTCATGACCAACCCTCATCTTCTACCACCTCCTATGTTTTGATGTGTACTGGTGATTCTAAGTAGAACAAAGTTTCACTCACTACTTGAGCCAAATATTATTCTCCCTCTAAGGAGAACGTTGACGATTTACCCCCTTCTTTGGTACAACCCTCTTCCATGACTCCACCTACTAACGGTCCTCTTCATCTCGAACGACCGAGCCTCGACATAGTTTTGCGACCCCCCCCAAAGGGCATCATTTGGAAATTGGCTTTCAATCATCATGCTCATGCGGCCCAGAACTACAACATTGTTGAAGATCTGGCCCAAGCACCTTCTGCGATGTCAGCCCTTGAAGTCCTTCAAACTTGTCCCGCATAACGGAATGCACTATTGAAAGCTATCGGTGGAATTGATCCGACGGATACAAATTTAATAATATTTGACTTAGAAGATCACATTCCAAGGTTACCCCCTCAACTTGCATTCCATATCCAAGTGGTTGTCTCTGAAAAAAACATTTGTCGAATCGTTATCAACGAGGGTGCCTCAACGTGTGTTATGTCTCTTGCTTGCTGGAAATCCATTGGCTCTCCTTATTTGAATGAATCCCAGAACACACTTAAAGCCCTCAACGGCTCCGATTTTAAGCCCTATGGTGTTCTTCCTTTGTTTCCCATCACGTTAGAAGGAAAAATGGTCCAAGTCGAAGTGGAAGTCTTTGACGCTCCCCTTGATTATAATCTTCTGTTGGGACGCAGCTGGATCGATTCCATGCACGTCATTGTGTCAACACTTTTCCATGTAGTACGTTTCCCTCATCAAGGAAAGGTTGTTATCTTCGACCAACTTGCCTTCTTCAATTCTGATACCCGTACTGGAAACGTACCGTTTATTTCTAAAACCCCACCGAGTTATGAGAACATCGGTGTAGGCCTTTTAAAGGACTCCTTGTTAATGGGTACTTTCCCGATTCCACCGCCCGATGTTCTACGCTCGTCATTTGCTTCTATCAACATGATTTCCATCGTGCCTCATGAACTTCCTACATCTCACGACCCCTGGATAGTCCCTGATCCTGGAGATCATCTTCGTTTCGGCGACGAAATGTCGTTAAGTCCAGTTGAATCTGCCTATCAGGCCATTCAATCGGCAACACCTTCTACCCCCTCTCTGGATGCGTTGTCTCCCGATCCTTTTCGTGTTATTTTTCCCACTGACGAGATGATCATGTCTATCATGGAAGACACCCCTTGGGACGATGGGCATCATCATTCCATCCTCTTTCTAGAGCAACATAGCCTTGAGAACTACCAATGGATTTCGACCCCATCGACCATTGTCATCATCTCGACGGTTCCTGAGTCTGCACATGATGTGTTTTTCGAAGGGAACTTAAGCAATATCTCTCCCACGATTCCCATTGACATATCCATCAAACCTGGAATCGTCGAAAATGTCCATATTGGCGCTTCCTGTTCCCCTGATGAAATAGTCACCTATACGTCCCTGTTCAAAGAGTTTCGTGACATCTTCGCCTAGAGTTACGAAGAAATGCCGAGTATTGACCCTGAAATTGTGATACATGAGATAAAGACATATCCTGACGCTAAGCCCGTCTGGAAACGCCTTCGTCCAGTTCACCCACGTAAAGCAGATGCTATAAAACTCAAAGTCGAGAAACTTCTGAAATCCAGCTTTATTTATCCGGTGGCTCTCACAGACTGGGTTTCCAATCTTGTACCGATTGACAAGAAATAGGGCATCATTCGTGTATGCATTGATTATAGGGATATTAACAAAGCTTGTCCAAAAGACAACTTTCCTACCCCCTTTGTCGATCAGATTGTCAATGACTGCGCCGAAAGTGAAATCTTCTCTCTCATGGATGGTTTCTCCGGCTATAATCAAATTAACATTGTTCCCGAGGATCAACATAAGACTTCTTTTATTTGTCATTGGGTTACTTTTGCCTATCGGAAACTTCCTTTGGGTCTCAAGAACGCTGGAACTACTTTTCAACGCGTTATGTCTTATGCTTTTCATGATATCAAGCATATTGTTCAACCCTATTTGGATGATTTACCCGCTCATTCCATGCACAGAGTCGATCACCCAACTCATCTCCGAGCCATTTTCATTCGCTGTCGGTTCTACCGTATACGTGTGAATCCTCACAAGTGTATTTTCTGTGTGGAATCCAGTCGTCTTCTAGGTTTCATCGTTTTGTGTCAAGGGATCCAGGTGGATCCTTTAAAGGTTGAGGTGATCCTTAATCTCCCTCCTCCTTCTACACTTCGCCAGTTGCAAAGTTTGCAAGGGAAAGCAAACTTTCTTCATCATTTTATCCCAAATTACGCCGAGATAACTCATGGATTTACACGGCTATTAAAGAAGGATTCAGATTTTGTCTGGGATACCATCACCAACAACACTTTTGAGGCTTTGAAATTGTCCCTAACACGTGCTCCGCTTCTTTTTCCCCCCGATTACAGTCATGATTATTTCCTTTATCTTGTTGCCTCGGAGTACACTATTGGTATGGTTCTCGTTCAAGAGGATGATGCTCACGACGAAAATGGTATTTACTACTTGAGTCGAAGTCTCACGCTGACTGAAATCAAGTATCAACATGTCGAGAAACTGGCCTTGGTTTCCGTCCAAGTCGTCCAATGCTTCTGGCACTATATCCTCTCATACCAAAATACGGTGATTTCCCATTGCAATCCTATGCAACACATTTTGACATGTCAATTGCTAGGGGGAAAATACTCCAAATGGATTGTGATACTCCAGGAGTTTGACTTGGAATTCGACCACGCCAAGTCCAAGAAGTCCTTAGTTTTTGCTGAGTTGATATGCGATTTTCCCCATTCTGCCACGGAAAATGTAGCAGCTGATTCATTACCCAATGAATCTCTTTTCCTTATTAGCACTGATGATCTTTGGTATGGTGATATCATTATATATCTCCAAACCCAGACTTTCCATCCAACTTTGTCCAGTACTGAACGACGTCGCATACGCTATCAAGCTCGTCACTACATTATCCTCGGGGATACTCTTTATCGTCGGGGAATTGACTCTGTTTTTCGACTTTGTCTCACGTTCGACAAAGCCGAGAAATCTCTAAATGACTACCATTCCGGAGCATGTGGTGGTCATATATCTAGGTATGCTACTGCCCAGAAGACCTTATGAGCAGGGTATTTTTTGCCTTCTTTGTTTAACTATTGCATCATCGTCGTTCAGAAATTCCATGCTTGCCAGACCTATAATCAGAAAATACGGTCACATCCTGCTCCTCTTCACCTTGTGGTCTCAGTTGGTCCCTTTACGAAATGGGGCATCGATTTCATGACATGTCACCCTCACTCGGTCGGGGGGCATGGTTACATTATTGTAGCCATTGATTACTGTACGAAATGGGCCAAGACGATGTCGACATTTGACAATAGTGGAAAGACCGCAACTTTATTTTTTTTTAATCACATCATAGCTTGTATTGTTGTTCCCCAAGCTATCGTCACTGATCACGGTAGCCACTTTAGGAATTTTATGATGTCTGAACTTATGGAAAAGTTGGGTCTTCGTCATGATAACTCAACACCCTATTACCCACAAGCTAATGTCCAAGTCGAAGCGATTAACAAAGTTCTCATAACTATGCTCCAACGAATGATAGGGATTCATAAAACAAGTTGGCATGCAATGTTGTTTTCATCATTGTGGGCGTACCGGACATCCGTCAAGTCTTCTACTGGGTTTACACCTTTTCGGTTAGTCTATGGTGTGGAATCCATTCTCCCTATTGAATGCAAGATACCCTATTTAAAACTAGCTATTGAACTCCTACCCAAGACTTCTGCTGAAGAAGAACGTCTATTGTGTCTTATGCGATTAGACAAAACTCGACGTGATGCCACCCTAGTAATAGAAGCCTAGAAAAAGCGTGTCAAGGCCCAATACGACAAGCATGTCAAGCCTTGCATTTTCTCCGAAGGTGATCTTGTTCTTCTCTATGAACAAGATCGAGATATGCTAAGAGCTGGGAAATTCGAACCCATGTGGCGAGGTCCTTATATCGTTCGACGAGTTTTGGAAAAAGGAGCTTATGAGTTGGTAGATTATGATGGTATCCCTTTGAGTGAGCCCAGGAATGGGTTGTACTTGAAGAAGTACTATTCATAAATTCATCTGTGCACTAGTACTTGTATTTTTATTGTATCATACTTCTTGTGTGTTACTATAGCTTGCTTTTGTCATTATCTGGTTTCTGCCCTTATGTGACATTGTGATTTGATTTCCATATGTTGGAGTCTTCGCTACCCTATATTGGTTTCACTGATGGCACTAGTCATAGTACTTAGAGCCTTGCTTCCGTTGTGTGGGCAGTTTACGCCCCTACAAACGAACTTGTCTCCTTACGAAGTGTGTGCCTCAGACATGCGACCAACAACATTGTAGAGTATAGTGTCATTATTGAGTTATTGGTTGATGTTATCTCGCTCGAAATCCGTCATTTGGTTGTGCGACTCGATTCACAGCTTGTAGTACTAAAGTTAAGTAATGTCTACACTATTCAAAGTCCTACTTTGTTACGGGTGTATTTGCGAATTCACCTCTTGGAACGTTACTTTGATTACATTGAATATCAACATATTCCTAGATGTCTAAATACATTAACAGATGCATTGGCTAATTATGTTTTAGACAGACATTTGAATCATTTATAAATCAATCACATCAATATTCACACAATATAAGGTAAACCGATAGAAGCCGTCTGTATATATAATGATCAAAAGAGTTTTTTACAAAAAGTTTGTCCGAAGACCAAAATGTCAAAATTTGAAGCTCATAGCTTCTACAAAGTGATGTCATGGATGACGTTCATGGTAACACATGACTGCCTGAGCAACCCTATGGAGAAGTTGACTCACGGATCCTGACACTCCTACAGTATGACATTGATCACATCGTGGAACCTCTTCCAGAGGCATGTCTGGAATATCTACGGTCAGGCCCTCTAGATTTTGTTCCACTACTTGATAATCCTCTGCATATTGTGGCGCTGCCGCTACCTCTCCTCGTCGCTGAATGGGAGAAGTACCAGGAGGTTTGTAAGGTCCAACATCTGTGACATCAACAACAATTTTGTATTAGTCTTTGGACGAACATATAAAACAAAAACATTTGAATATGATAAAATTCACAAAAACATTCAAAAATAAAATGTGTGTACTTCTTACCAAGGTCCCCCCAGTGAGCATCCTCTGGCAGTACTAAATCTGGATCTCCTCGGAAATCCAACTCGGCATAAGCATAGTCGTCAACCATCAATATCTATGGTTGAAGCTAGTCAAAGAAAGTATCATCATACTTGATGATCGGTCCTGCTACATGCCGGGCCATGAGTCGACACCATCTTAGCATCCTTGGATCCCTGGGAGCCGGTAAATTCCACTCAACCTACAGTCTCAGTAAGGGAACCCTCTCAAGGAAGAAGGACACCAACAAAGATCCGTACCCAAATTGCTTTAGGTCGTCTTGTCTGCATTTGGTTAACTGCTTTTTTATACTGTGAAGCATAGCATCTGCCCAGTTGAACACCCAAGGTTTAGTACACTTAATAGCATACTAGAAGTAACTCTATAATGCCATGTGAGGAGAAGAACTCCTAGCCATCTGAGCTATGGTGAATAGGATAGTACGGAGGGTCAAATATCGTACCCCCCAAATAGCTACTTTTCCTTTCTTTCTCTTTGCTTCGGGGACACAGTGTAAACGAAAGTACTCACTCATGGGAAGCCCACCACCTCTGCCACCAGTCAGGGTCCCACATACCCACTAGGTACTCTAATAATCTGACTTGGGCCCTCATGCCCGGGATACGAAAGTAATTCAGGAGCCCACAGTTTCTCAAAGAAACAATAGTAGGTGGATGATTTCCGACAATTGTATTTTCTTCTTCGTGCTCCCTTTCATGCCATTAAAGCACCATTCTGATGGCCAATTACCTACATAAGAGATACAATAAGAAGATTAGCAACTTTTTTCATGACTTCATTCTCTTTTATTGAGTTAAATTTAAAAAAAAAAATTGAGCTTTGCGGTTCTCATAGGTGCCCTTTGGGCACAGTGCGAGAACCTCGCAGGCTGCCTTAGGCTCACCTGCGAGAATACCCCATTCTCGCAGGTCCCGCGTAGCCTGCCTGCGAGAATGGCATCGCGCAAGTAGGGCTTTCAAAATCAACCCAAGAATGAAATTTAACCAATGAAATTGCAAAACTAAACCATGAAAGTGTTAAGGACAAAGAGCCTACCTTACTGTTGTTGACGGCTCGTTGAATGGACACTCATAACTCCTGCAATCTGACGTCGAACTTGGAGGGTAAAAGAGGGGTTTTTTGAGCTCAAATAGTGGAAAGGTAAAAATGATATGGTAAAAAGAGTATTTACTCCTTTTTATTTACTTTTACTATGTCATTTGTTTTTTTATGACTATTTATCTATTAAACCCTAATCCCTAATGTCCTTTTGAGTATAACTTTTGTAGGCATAATGACTTCGAGGTTCCTATACAGGGATGCAAACATATTTTTTCTTTGTCGTCACATGTTTTGATTGTTTTTTATGGTTTTTGTATAAAACCTCGAGCGTGGTCTTTGTCTGTTCTTGTGCTCGAAAATACATGAGAACGCGATCGAGCATACTTTTATCACTTTTTCGGGCTCAACAAGGTTATACAAAAAAGGAACCCCCCTGGAGTCCTCTTTAAGCTCTTTTCAGACTCTCTAAACATGAAAAGATAGCTGAGCGACCTTGCTATTTTCACGCTCGATAAAGTATTTGAAGTAAGCGTCTGGTGAGCGATAATTTATCTCTTTTTCAGTCTCATCTAGACTATTTTACGAAAAAGGAACTGAGAGAGTTCTCGTTTAAGTGTTTTTTCAGACTCTATAATCATGAAAAACCTTCGATTTTTCTGTCTCTGGACTCGTTAAACAAACATTGACAGACCTGTAATGGGACTGAACCACTCCTTCGTAGGGTTCGTTAAACATACTCCGAGGGACTCGTCTGAAGGATGAGCTTACATAAACAAGCATATGTTATCCTCCTCAATCTTGCGTAAAAATAAAGAGGTACTCGCCAGAAATGGTGGGGGAAAATTTGGGAAAGGGATATGTTTTCATCTTCGTTTCAATTGGCAGTAAGTGTCACTCTTGAACATGACACCCCCTATTCATTACATTTGAAGCCGGTTTGGGAAATACATTTGTCTCTCATTCGATTTTCTACAACGTCATTCCCTATGTCGTCTTTGAGTCAATGCTGCCAAATCATTGGTCGTGTCGTTCATATCTTCAAGAGAAGTCCATCTGAAACCTATATTGAGTCAGCCATCTGCAGTTATCCATTCTCTCTGTGTCATCCTTCCCTGTGTCCATTTCAATTTACATCATGCTCTGTTTCACCTTCAAAATCTGTTACTCATTTCGTGTCATTGATGGGGGATACATCAAGGCCATCCTGTGACAAGTTTTGTTCTGTCGAATTCAGCTCATTATCCAGAATCAAGGCTTAGAAATTATGTGGTACCTTGGAGCTTGCATGCCTTAATGGCAGGTTTCCTTGATTTCGACAGTGGGTTTACATCATTGACCCCTGATCAAAAGATTTCGTCGAATGTTCGACTTCAACTCATTCATTCACACTCGATGGGTTGTACTAGTATACCTTGGGAGTCATTGACATCAATGGTGATTTCCCTCGCACTTGTTAACGGTTTCATCACTGGCCGGTAATCAAGTGGTTTCTGCCATGTTCGACTTTGACACATGTAATCACATGGTTAGATTCGTACTTTGGGCGACGAGATTGAAGACCCTGGATATCATCTCTTTTGTCCAAGTTGCGATGGAGTATGTATAATTTGTGACACATAGATCCACTGTGTATGTCTTGTGGCTATGTTGTCTTAATTTGAAATTTCTCGCATAGATCCACAGTGTATTCCTAGTGGCTATGCTATATTTTGACGGCATGGATCCACAGTGTATGATTGGTGGCCATGACCTAGGTCTACAATTGTCATCAGTCTATGATATGAGTATGGGAATGCCTACCTCAGAATTAGTATATATGATATTCCGCAAATGCTTGGTTGTTCGCAGGTTTCCGATTAGGTGTGCTCCTGGTTCCTGACACACACATGCAACTTACAAAGCATTTTGGCTGTCACTAATTCCAACCTCATACTTTGGTGGGAATTATGTTACCTATGATTTTGGTCATCATGATGATGTTTTGATGATGGTGTACTCAGGATCTTCATAAGAACTTTCTCCTGAGAAAAGTTACTTTCATCTCTTCCCAGAAAACTCATTTTTGAAGAAGGTTCGCAGGCTGCTAATACATTTGGGTGCGAGAAAGCCTGATTCTCGCAGGCTGCCTTAAGCTAGGGTGCGAACTTCTCGCACTGTGTTGAATAGCTAGGGTGCGAACTCTTCCTAAAGCATGGAAAAAGATGAATTCTCGATGTTTCTAGAAGGGAATCTTCTAGAAGGATGGGTTGACATTCGAATGGTTATCCTTGTACTGGATTCCCAGATATTGTGGGATCATTCTTATCCAAGTAACTATCTTATTCTCTCCTATATATTGAGGGAATTCTCATGGAAAAGGTTAAGCAAGATTCATTGGATAATTGGTGAAAGAATTGTGTGAAGGACTTAGCTTGAACAACAGCTTAGAGACCCTAGCAAGTCTACCAAGAGGATTTGATCTTCTTCATACAAGGATTGAGCAAGTGTGTGTGTCGAAGCCAAGATCCATCGAAAGGAAGTTTGCGACATCAAGGCTTAGGTTGTAATCTTTACTTTCAATTAATATGATACAGTGGCATGTCCCTTTCCCATAAAGCTATTTCCACTTTATTGTGTAATTCCTTGATCATACACATAGGTTGACAATTGAATATATTGATTTGTCTTCACTTTGGTTGGTTTGTGTTGTCTTGGTCTTGACTTCACGAGAGCACTGGAGCGAAGCGGGAGAAACAAAGACCCTAGGAAGCAATAATAAGGTATGTTATTTGTTCTTGCCTCCTAGTCAATTCAATGGTCAAAACTTAGGGAAAGAGTCATGTCCTGTCCTGTTTTGTTCTAGATCTGGGTGGATCTAGGGAGATCAGTTAGTGTCTGCACCTACCGATTAGTCCGATAACACTATCCGAGACTTTAGATTTTCAAATTAGTCATGGACTATGAAGCACTTCTTCAAACCAAGTAGCCAAACTTCTTCTTCTTCCCCCTTCATAATCTCTCCATCGAAGGTGGGTGGTTTGGATTTCTTGAATTATTCAGGTTCATGACTCTTGGAATTTTCCTCTTCTTTCCTCTTTTCTGAGAATGGGAACTATTTTTTCCACTAGAACATTCCTTGGAGTTGTCAGTGTCCTCACCAGAGGAATCTTCCATTGAATGTCTCTTGGCTCCATGTTGGGCATTCTTTGAGGTTCTCCTCTTGGTGTGGCCACTTTCAGGACCATGCTTCTATATCTCAGGTGGAATTTGAGTTTTCTTAGTATGATGCCTATCCATATGAATGGAAGTTGGACCATGTTGCAGTTTCCTTTGTATATCTGATAGACTTTGTAGTAGGACTGCATTAATTTTTTTCTTATTTTCTTTCTCCTTGATGGGCCTTTCATTGTCAGCCTTATAACTCTGTAATTCTATCATGAGGCTTCTTACAGTTTCAACCAAATTTGAAGGAGTTTCCACCACCCTCCTTTCATCAGATTCTTCCTCTCTATTGTGGGATCTCTCCTCCAATTCCTGATGTGTCACCATCCTTTACATTGTATTTCTCATGTTGTTCACTGACTGCTTGAGTGTTGATAATTTTGTTTTTGTTAGTTACTAATCTACCACCTCATGAACAACATATATCATTGCAAGGTGAAGTTAGTTCTTTATTTGGAAACATTAGCAATCTCCAGTGCAGACTTCCAAAACATCTATCAATAGTAGAAGGTTTCGTTCCTCTCTTTAGTAGAGGTTCAAACAAGTTTCTTATAGAGGGGGGTAAGGTAGGGGGTTACCCCATAAGTTCTCTAATAATATTTTTATGCGAATCATGCATGAGCTCAAACATGCCAAGAACTTTTACCATGATCTGATAC
This sequence comes from Picea engelmannii, assembly GCA_009831015.1. Classification (NCBI taxonomy): domain Eukaryota; kingdom Viridiplantae; phylum Streptophyta; class Pinopsida; order Pinales; family Pinaceae; genus Picea; species Picea engelmannii. Next base: position 3,618 of record WSFP011303930.1, on the reverse strand, counting down.
CAATTTGTAACACACCTAACCCATTAATTAGCCTTTCTAGGGATGGGGCATCAAATTCTCTCTTTCCCTAGTTCATTTTTAGTTCCTTACTTAAGAAAAACCCTCTTAATCAGCTCCCCTGAAACTTACATCTCTCACTATGCACTCGAACCAGCTAGCGGCGTCTTCCTCATGACCTTGGGCTAAAAATCGGGAGCTAAGAGCCTATGTTAGCAAAGGTTTTGACACTTCAGAAGTTCCCGGACTTTAGGAGTTCCAAAAGTGTTGTCAAATTCTCATATCGTTGAACAATGGAGGGGATCATTGGTTTACATCCTCCACCAAGATATATGGTTAAAAGGGGGATTCAGTACTTGGCGTTGAACATACCTTTTTCCTTATCCCTGAAATCCCAAGGTTTCTCCATGTGGCCTTATCCATTTAGCGATCGACGATCTTCGTTGAGCATTCCCTTTTTCCATACTATGCTCAAACTCTCGAACCCTCGATATATCCCCATGTGGCCTTGGCCCTTCGATGATCGACATTCGGAGTTTTGTGTTGGGTGTTCCTATATTTTACCATGCCCCACATCTTCCAAACTCCCGGAGTCCTGGACATGTCACCAACCATGTAGGCTAGCCATCCATGAACCAGAAACTGACACGCGACGAGGGTCAAGGGGTGACATGTGTCCTCGATAACGGGTGACATGTGTCATGCTCTAACAGGTGCAATGGGTATGTGAATCATCCAAAACTAGGTGACACGTGGCACGCATAATGTGGGTTCACATCAAATCTAATGACATCATAAAGTCACGTCATCATAGATTAATAATTTCTCGGTCTTTCAATGTAATGGTCTGGAAGATTCCATGTAGATCCATAGATCTACAGTTCTCATTACTTTGTGGCTCCGAGCTTAGACGCTTACCGAATCCTCTCGATGCAAATCCCTAGAAGAGCTAAGTCTTTGGACTTTCATATCTTGCACCACGTTTCCTCTTTGACCAATGGTTGAGATTTACTTCGACGTTCGCAACTTCGGCAGTTTTCACACCTTGAAAAATCTCGGCCAAATTCCTCCGAAGTAGTAAGTCTCTAAACCATAGGATCTCTTAAGCGTACCCATTCATCCAATGGTCCTAGTTACTTTGACGGCTCAACATTCAGGATTTTGGCATATATCTCTCAGCTTTCCCTCCACACCATGCCAGATCTATTGCCACGTGTACCTAGTCTCTACGACCAGGATTTACTCCGGCTTGCATAACTTTGGGGAAATTCACGCATCCCTATATCACTGAATACCCGAACTCTTGGATAATCGTTGATCTATGGACACATGTCCCTCCCTTCTCAATGGTCCATATTTACTCCGCAACTCCCACATTCGGGAGTTTCAGTGCTAGACCACTCCTAATATCCCAAAGTAGCACTTCGTCGAAGTGCTTAACGCCTCCCTTCCTACATCCGATCTAATGGCTGAGAGAGATCTACCTTGGACCCCTATATTGATGTCCCTCATCGATTCATGACTTCATCCTTCAACTAATTTCGAGGATTGTGGAGTCACAAGTCTTGAAGCTGAAAGAGCTAGCCCCTTTTTGGTCTAGCACAGGGTTCCAAGACCCTGGTCACATGGACACTTTGGAAATTCTAGGGGTTAAGCACTAATCCTTTAGAAACAAATGGGTTAAGTACATGGGCACAAGCCCTTGGTCAGATGGGTGAATATTCTAAAGGAAAGACACCCTTCTCCCACAGAATTCAAACTTTGACATTCCCTCTAAGGTAACTTCAAGGGGTTGGCAGGACTTAGACGTTTTCATTCAATCCTACCCCATCTCTCCTGTGGATTCACATCTCATGACTATCTAGCAACAAAACTGGGATAAATTTGAAATCCATGAAGAATAGCAGTTTACAGAAGCAAAAGAGCCTATCTAATAATTGTTCAAATACTGCAATACTGAATCATAAACACAGACATTTCATCATCACATCCAATATAATACACATAGTATGAAAATACTTATCAGAACTAGAAAATGTGAAGCAATTGTTGAAAGGGGTGCCCGTCTCCTCCCAACCATAGGCATAGTCACTCCTAACGGATTTACCACTGGCCACCCTCGAGCTAGACCATAATGCTCTAAGAGAGATTCTTTGTCTTTTTTCCACAATAGTCAAGGACGAAGGTTACTCTCCTCCTCCCACAGGAACTGGATGTCTAGTTTTCTCTACTCCAAGAAAGGAGGTATGCACGAGTACTTCCTCAGTCACTCCTCAGCCTTGTTTATTAGCTTGTAGCCCAAACCTATCCATGGCTTCTTTCAGCCAAAATGAGCTTATTGCTCAGATTTTTTCTTTCAACTTCAGAATCAAAGTGTATTCACTGCTCTTCTCAGGAGAGTTTTTTTCTCTACTCTGGTATCTCGCAGATTTGTCTCTGTCCCCAAATTACCTCATTTATTTCCTTCCTCAACAAGGTTGTGTGGTTCCTAATCCCAATTCGTGGTCGGGCTTGGAAGCCTTGTAGATGGGTACCCTACCCCATCTCCTCATTAACTCTTGAGGATGGACTTCCAACTACCAACCTGACTGGTAATTCATTTATGGGTCAGAGGACTGTTGATAAATTACACCCAGTAGGTACTGGTCTGGTGAGGGTCATCTCAACCATACTTGGTTTCCCTTCAGCATCTCTCTCATAACATCCATGGTCTATCTTGGCAAACTTCCCCCCTTTCAGCAGTTGTGCAACACATATTCAAATTCTATTAATAACATAAATTCATACAATGACCCTTTTATACAAGGGTTCATCAAATCAAACATTCACACATATTTAGTCCTCCATAATCTCTTGGCCAGTTATAATTATATTTACAAACTGGGGGAAATAGGGGTTTTACATATCTTTAAGAGAAATAATCAAACAATTTGGAAAGAGAATGTGATTTTCAAAAGCAGGGTCTTTCTCTTGTTTTTAATTTTGGAGATTGTTGCTAAGAAAATATAATAAGTCTGGATGAAAAATTGATTCCCCTTCCCCAAACTCCATGGAATTGGTTCCATAAATGAGAAGAAAGTTAGGGTTTATGAAAATGCTCTCCATTTCAAAATTTTCAACAAACTTAGGGAAAGAATCACATATTCATAACTATATTTTACTATTGGGAAATTCAAGAAATGATTCGCAACCATGTCATCATTATAAGAGTCATAAAAATAATGATTATTGCAAGAAATATTGATAAAATTATATTACGACTTTTCTTTATAAAGATAGAAAGATTTGATTCATTGCATGAATTTTGAAAAGGCTAATAAAAGACATCCACTTTATGAATTTCATAACCTTCATCAAATGTGGGTTGGTTTACAAAATTGATGGGGCCTTTGGAACATAAAAAATCATGGTCCCCATTGGAACAAATGCAATGATTTCACTTTGTCATCCACTTTTTGGTTTGAAGAGAGCCCTCTTCTCACTATATTTTCCCCAACCATTAGAAAAGTGGTAGAGGGTAAAGCACTATTAGAAATCTCTCATGAATATCATGTAGTTTCCCACTTTGAACACTTTCTTCTACTAGACGCTATGTCCAAGGAAAATAAGAGGAAGGAGAAT
>ML838170.1:43710-71096 GCA_009831015.1 Picea engelmannii | reverse complement strand
TGGGTTTTCTTCCCCTAGAGGGTTTCCCAGGATAAATGTTGTGTCTCTTGTGGATGTGTATTTCTCAGTGATCTTGTTCTTATTATGCTCTTATCTTATGAAATGCAAAGAACTATAATAATGGCATAAACATTAACAATATTCCCTCTGTCATCTAGTTCAAAGATCTATCTTAATTTTATTATAAACATTACAAAAGGAACAAAAAGAGAATTTCATAGACTGAGGAAAGGAGTAAAAGAAAAGACATATCTTTCAATCACGATTAAATCACATCGATAATTCCATCCAGATCACAAATCTGGATAACCTTACCACTCATCAAATGCTTGCAAGTCTAATTGGGACTCTCAAGCGGGTTTGGTTCTTATTGTTGAGTTAATAGGATCTCAAACCCCTCAACACATCCATGAGTGATTTTTTGAATAAGGAAATGGGTTGTCAATGGCCATCTTCATTATTTTGCAGCAATACAACAACAATAGTCTCTTCAGAGGAAAAAAGAGAAAATCATGAATTCTTTGGAATAATCTGTAATAACTAGAATAGGGGATTTAATCAGATCATGTGTTATCCTTTGGAACCATGATCTCGGTTCATGTTTCCATTTGATCTCAACATAATTTTTCATCATGTTATTAATAGGTCTAATGATCTTAGCAAAGTTTTGTACAAATCACCTCAAGAAAATTATTTTTCCTATAAAAGATTGTATGGTTTCTTATTTTTGGGGATGTCAATTTTATGAATAGCAGCTACTCTTTCTAGGGCTATATTTATCCCTCCTACAGATATAATGTGTCCTATTATCTTTCCTTCTAACATAGAAAAATGGAATTTTTCGAGATTCAAAGAGATTCCATATCTTCTGCATTTTTTAAAGATTTTCTACAGGTGTTGCAGATGTTCGTCATCATGTTTTGAAAATATGGTGATATCATCAAGACAAATCACCATGAACTTGTTCTTTTCACCCAAAAATGCAATTTTCTTGGCCCTCTGAAAGGTGGCCCTTGCATTCATCAGGCTAAATTGAATTTTGTCATACATGAATGTACCCCATAGGGTAGTGAAGGTAGTTTTTTCTTTTTCTTCTTCAAGCACTGTTATTTTATTGTATCTGGAATAACCATCCAGCATGGAAATTATGTGATAACATACTAACCTTTGAAAAATTTGGTCCATATTGGGAAATGTATAGTTTCCTTTCAATGAACACCTATTCAGGTTTTTGAAGTGCACACATAAGCATATTTATCCACTATTTTCCCTGACAGGCACCAAGTTGGCCACTCAATATGAACATCTCAAGGGCACAATGATTTTTGAATCAAGCATCCTTTTCAATTATTTTCAATAATAGACATCAACAAAGGATTAAATTGTTTAATTTTCTTCCTAAATGGCTTTGATACCACATTCAAAGGAATATTATGTTTTATGATGTCAGTATCAAAGGTCTTCAGGCCCTCATAAGACCATGCAAAAATATCAGCAATATTTTTCATAAGGTTGGCTTACCTACCTCTTTGATTCTCTGGTAGTGCTTTGGATATTTTGACAACTTTTGGATTTGCATTTGTCCCAATATTTCCATCTACAACCTCATGTTCCTAACTTTGAACTGCAACTTTCCTGGAGACATCATTGCTATAAAAATTCATGTCCAATGGGAATAATCCCCTTGGAATATGGATTTTTTTAAGATCCACAATGTTGTGAACAACCACCTTGTTTAGAAAAGTAGGTTCCTATTAATTTTTTGTTCCCTCATCCTTGTTCTCTTGGTCACTGGAAATATTTGAAAATTCCTTAATGGTTTGCATAAATATCTTGAGCTCCATATCATTACTAAAAACCTGTTAGTTCTTAGCATTGTCTAGTATATCTGTTTTATGCCTAACCTCCACTTAACGTTTAACATTGGGACCAATGGGAGGCCTGAAGGTACTAGCAGCAAGAGCTAAATATTTTTCCCTTTGATTGGAATATCTGGGGACAAAGGAAATAATGAAATAAAGAAATAAATTTTCAACTATGTCCCATACCTCATTTATGTACTTTTTCATCCTTAGTTGTTTTTCTTGATAAATGTACTTCACCTGATTAACCACCCGTTTACAATCACCAAAGACTGCCAATTTTTAAATGGCCATATCCTTAGTATATCTCAACCCTAGCACAAAATATTCATACTATGTTATGTTGTAGGTTGTTTCAAATTCTAATTTGTATGAGAGTGACACCACCTCCTTTGAAGGGGAAATGAAGATTATTCTAGCACCAGAACCCTCCTTGGAAAATGAGCCATCAAAATACATCTTCCAAACTTCATTTCCTTGGGCTACCTATGGTTGATCTCTGCATTTTTTGACTATAATTTTTGGAGAATCATCATTAATTTGAAAAATAGATGACCCAATTTCATCCTCTACAACATAAATTGGATGATTACCTGGATTGTGATTATCACTCACAATGTAAGGCAATCTAACTTATGTGTACAATATTCTATGTTCTCCTACGAAAATAGGGATGATTTCATATGTGAGGTCCATCTACAGACATACTCCAACTTTCTTGGCCCAGGACCTGGATAAAAGCATGCCAAACTTTGGAGGTATATCAGCTACAACGATATCCATAACCACACTTTTCATGGGAAAATGAGATAGAGAAACAACCAGATACTTAATTAATCCCAAACATTTAACCTTTTTGGAATAAAAAGAGTAAAGGTCATGGTATGGCTTGGTAATTTCTATCCCTGTATCTTCCATGAAAACCTTATGCATGACATTTTGAGAGGCCACAGATTCCATAAGGAAGTTGTGCATTATTTTTTCATGGAAATTAAAGGATATATAAAAAGGTGGGGAAGAATCAGACCCATGTTCAATGTGTGGGACAAGAGTGATAGTAGGGTTCTCATCCTACAGGCTTATCACATAAGATGAGATAACATAAGCACATGGATTCAAAACCTTCAAAATATACCTCTTAAAAGGCTCATTTTTTAGTAACTTTGTCAAAGGTACATGAATCTTGATTTTTCTTAACTCATGCTCTATGTTAAGAGATGTTGGTTGTATGTATGCTTATTTTACCTCTGGGACAATAGGTTTAGTTGTTTTTTGTTAATCTTATTTGTTTGTAATTTGCTTGGGAAGAAGATATGATTTCTTATTCTGATTGGGAAAAAAAAATTGGTAACCCCTAGCCCAGGCCTTAAATCATAATTCTTTTGGGGATAGATTTGAAAAACCTCTTCTCCCTTTCCATCATCATCAAACTGGTTTGACAATTGAGATATTCCATAGTCTTGTTGGGTTAGATGACTGGGATAGAGGTCAATTTCATTAAACATTACTGCAAATTCATCTCTAATGTCATTACTCTCATCCATCTCCTCAACTTGATTGTTATGAAAAGGGGGAACAACCCTGTGATCTTCAACATTCCTCCTTTCCCGGTGCATGATTTGAGGGAAATTATTATTTCTTATAAATTGATTAGTGTTCATGTTTGAAACATCCTGATATGGTATGTTTGGCTACTTGGCTTCCCATTTCATTTTAGCTATTTTTGAATTCAGGTCTTTCAATGTTCAGGTCAACTCATCTAGTTTTGGCTCAGAATTTGTTGGGTTGGAAGAAGAAGGAAGCTCTTCCCTCTGATTCAATTTTTCCCTATTTTATTTGTTCTTCAATTTTTCTAATGCTAGGATGTTAGAATCAACCTCAATGGATTCCTCTTGAATAAAGAGAAAAGCGGTGGATCACATCTCCCTTAACATGAGATAAAATTCAACATCAAATGCATTTTCAAATGAGATCTTGGTTGAGGATTCAACTGGCTTGATCTCATCAGGGATCTTGTTATACATCTTATTGAAACTTTTATTGAAGTTTGACACAAACTCACCATTATTCCTTCTTAAATCCCAAAACTCAGTGATGTAGTACATGTAATCTCTCTTGTCTCCCCACTATTTTAGAAAGGCCTCATCCAATGCCTCAAGTCATGTGATATATTATGGCTTTATACCACGAAACCACTTCCTTACCTCCCCATCTAGGCTCTGCACAAACAACCTCATCCATACATCTACATGTTCAATGTTAAAATTGTTCGCAAAGATGTAAAATGCTACCATATGTTCTTTAGTAGTAGCATATCATTCACCATTGTATCTGGGAATATATTCATGCAATCTCTCATTGGAAATGCATTGAGGTTTTGAGTCAGCACTAAAGGTGCATACCTGGTTGTAATAATGGCTTCCAGCCTGTTGACAACCATGTTTGGGACAACTAGGCTATGAGGATGAGGAGGATATGTTGGTGTGGTTTCTTGAGAATATGATGAGGAAAAAGTTGAGTCAGGAGATATCTGAGGGATTATTACAAGGGATTTTTCAAAAATAACAATCTCACGCTGCTTTTTGTTGAGGACAGGGGAAACCTTTTCAGATGTAGGCCTTCCTTTGGATGGAAATGGATGTATTTGAGAAAGTGTGGACTTCCTTAGTTTCCTCTCTTGATAAGAATTGGTTGTGTCACCATTAAGGTCAAGTTTTACTTTTGAGGCTTTAGTGTGCTCAGGATTTGATTTCCTGAATGCCTTCTTGGGAGTTAAAGTTCCATAATATATTTGCATTCAGTGGAGTCAGCAGGTGAAATATGGTAGTAAATTTAGTGCCTGATCTTTGTTAACCATCAAATATCAGGTATTCTCATTATCATTCTCCCAAGGAAAGATGCTTCATTACTCCGTTCCCTAGCAACGATGCCAAAAGATGTTGGTCCTAAGGTATTCCCTTGACTGCTAAGGGAAGATCTAGGCCACCTCCGTTGTTGGAGGGATTGTTTTTTTATAGTTTTTTTAGAGGGATGTTGGTCCTTACTCTTATGCACACTTAGCACTTCTCCCACAGTCCAAGACTTAGAATATTCTCATCATACTGCACTCTTTGCAGAGACTTTCTGCACGACGACACTAATCCTCCCGAGCTTTGGGACTTGGAACGATTATGTCTCCAGTGCACACCTTGTGCTATCTCTTCTGATCTTTGAACCTACTCAGTCTCTTGAGGGTCTCATCCCTTTTCTTCCTTTAGAGGATTCTCGGGTGACCTCCTGACAACTTAATGCTCTTCCTCCCGAGCTTGTAAGGCGAAATTTATTTACCTTTGGCACATTCCTTGGCTTGGTTGAGCCTTCAAATGGTTGTCTTTCAACACTTTGTCTTAGTGTGGGTATGGTGAACTCCTTGCACAGGTCTTCCTCCTACTTCCTGAAATCCTTAGGGTTTACCAAAGAAACTCTTGCATCCGCTCAATGCACACTTGTAGAGCCTCTTTCCCTCAGAGTGCTCAGTAACTCTAGATTTTTCCTCAAATTATCCAACACTTCATAATGTTTTGGTTATGTGAACACTTGCACCTGCTTAATTACCTCCTGGAAGAGTTCTACATATTTTTCAAAAACTCTATGAGTGTCCTCCTTTGACACTCCTCTTCTCAGAACTTGAAACAAAATTCATTTTTTGCACACTTGTACCTACTCAATTCCCTCCTGGAAGAGCTCGACAGAGTGTTCAACAACTATGTGCTACACTTTCTCCTGTGCAGACTTTCTTCCAAGGTATTCAACAACCTTGAGGTTCCCCTCTAAGTCCATGAATTATCCTAGTGTGTCCTCCTGACACAATCTCCTCTGAACTCGAAGCAGATTCCAGTTACGCACTCCTTGTGTTGGCTCACATAGTTTCAACACTCTGTCACACACTCCTTGCACTTAGCCTAAAGAACCTAGAACAACTCGAAAAACTCTCAAATGGATAGTGAATTCTACCCTTACCTTGCAGATGGAAACTAACACACACCTACAACATAAATTCATATAAACACAACTGACATTCATAAAAAAACATCCACCACACAGGAATTTGTAAATAGTGAAATATGTTCTTTTTTATTAATATCAGAATGTCAATTATAATGTGTGAACTCAGACTGCAACTGAGTCTCATCTCTTCTCTCCTCTCTTTGGCTTACAATTTTTTTCAATCGATCTTCAGTCTATGATACAAATATTTATACAAAAGGGGCTCAATGGGCTTTCCCTCCAAGCTACACTAGTGGTGTCTAATCACCATCAAAACTCATATATATTGAGGCAAATTACAATGAGTGTAAAATCTAGTCTGAATAAGATCTAGATCCCTCCTACCGTCAGCCATTTAAGGAGACCTTATACAAATCCTATGTGAAGGCATGAATTGGCTCTGTTCAAGCCTTATAGCATGTACTTGCATTAATTACATTTAAATTTCAAAATTCGAGGGAAAAATGAGAGGGTTGGTGCCTCTTCCCTCCTTGAATGTGCACCAATGTGATGAATAGCTGGCACTTGCTAAGGTGGAGTAATAATCCTACATCATATCCTCCTCTACTCCTTCACTAGGAATAGTAGCACACCACTTAACCAATATATACCAAGAGATAGACCAGAAACCCTCCTTGACGTCAACCCTAGTTGCAATGGCTTCTCCTCCAAGACTTGCACACTTCATAGCTAGTGTGGTGAGTGTGTCCAAATGAGCCACCAAACTCTCTTATAAATAGTGGTATGGATAGCCTATAATTAGGTCTAGGCCGACCTATCCCTTTACCCTCTTAGTTTACAATTAATTGTCAAGGCACAATAGGGCCAACTTTTACTAAGGCACAATAGGTCCTAATTAAATATAATATAATAATATTATTCAACTCTCTCTCAAGTATAATATTCTTCGAAGTTACAATATTTCAACACTCCCCCTTAATAAGAAGGGTATTCTACTGACAACATTAATAACAAATGAATGGACTCAATACATCATCAAGAGGAGGGGACATCGTCATGAACATCAGGATCATTGTTAGTCATATCTATAGGACATCGGAAAATTTTCTCATCATCAACATCAGTAGAAACTGAACATCATCATCATTTGCAGTGCAGAGCTGGAGTAACACCATCATAATCAACAACATCAATCTGGAACATCAACATCAACAAGACAAAGATGGAATAACATCATCATCAACAACAACATGAAGGTGGAACATCAACATCATCAACAACATGAAGTTGTAATAACATCATCATCATCATCATCAACATGAAGCTGGAATATCAACATCATCAACAATATGAATCTAGAATAACATCATCATCATCAACAACATGAAGCTGGAATAACATCATCATCATCAACAACATGATGTTGGAACATCAACATCAATGGCACAAAGATGGAAAAACAACATAAACATCACGAAGTTGGAACAACAACATAAATGGAAACAACAACATGGAGCTGGAGTAACATCATCATCATCATCATAATCATCATCATCATCATGAGGATAGAACATCAACATCAATGGAAACAACAACATGGATATGGAGTAACATCATCATCATCATCAACATGAGGCTGGAACATTATCATCACTGGCAATAGAATGAGGTTGGTTCATCAACAACAACATATGTGGTACTATGACAAATCGTCCTTATTGGACCTTTGGGATCTTCCCAAGAATTATAATATTCCCTAGGATATACAATCCTAACTTAGCTACCATGTGTTACTTTGAAATACCATCCTTACCATACCTTTGTGATCTGCCTAGGAATCATATGATTCCCTAAGATATAAAATCTTGACTGAACTACCATTACTGACCACAGATGGCATATACATGCACAAGTACTCTGACAGATCGTCCTTATCAAACCTTCAGAATCTTTCTAGGGATGATCAATCCCCTAGGATATAAAATCCTAACCGAGCTACATGTTGTTGGTCAACATCACTTCCCCTTTGGAGGGAGGTCCTTTCGGAATACACCAAGCTTGTCTCATAAGTACTCAAACTTCACACAAGACAAAGGCTTATTCAACACATCTACAACCTTCTCATCTATGCCAACATATTGGAGCTTTATAGATCCCTTATTCACCATGTCATGAATGTAGTGATACCAGATATCTATGTGATTCGTCTTATCATGGAAAATTGGGTTCTCTATAATCTTTATGCAACTATAGTTATCACATAGAATCGTGGTAGCTTCCATCTTCAGATCGAACATACCTGTCAACAACTTTTGAATCCATATGGATACACAACTGACATAACATGTTGCAATTTACTCCATTTCCATCGTGTTGAGAGAAATACTGGACTACTTCCTTTGTCTCCATGAAGTCATGGATGAACCCAAACTGAAACAACATCTTGAAGTGCTCTTTATTTCTGAATCACTTCTAGCCCAATATGAATCAGTATAACCATACATTATGAAGTCATGATATCTAGTATAACAGAGACCATAATCCAACATACCCTTAAGGTATCCCATCACATGCTTTGTAGCTACAAGGTGAACATGTCTAGGCTCCACCAGATACTGACTCAAGGTGTTCACAACAAAGAATATATCTGGCCTGGTATTTGTCAGATACATCAACGAACCAATAATATGTCTATATAGAGTATCATCAAGTAACTATGACGAAGTATCAACCAAGAGATTCAAATTCATATTCATGGGTGTGGCCATGGATTTACATTCCAACATGTCAAACTTCTTTAGTATTTCAACTGCATACTTCTCTTGGTTAAGGAAGATCTTATCTGGGATATGTCAAACTTCAAGACCTAAGAAATGGTGCATCGGGTCTAGGTACTTCATTTCAAATTTAGTGTCAAGATTCTTCTTACAATCTGTGATGAGATTTTCTTCACTTGTCAAGAATAAGTCATCCACATATAGCAGAAAAATAATTGGTCCATCATTATCAATATTGAAGTAACGGTTGGGATTATCTTTACTCTTGGTAAAGACCAAGCTCATCAAAAAGCTATCAATCCTGCCATACCAAGCTCTTAGAGCTTGATTCAACTTGCAGACAAGAGTCTTCATGTCCTGTACCTTGAAACCAAATTTCCACATCACATTGTACCAACCTGGTACACTTTCTCACTTGAAACTCAATCTTCATAATCATGTGTTGGTTCTGTGCTTTCTTCAAAGCACTATTTGTCTCACTTCCTGAGATTATGTCCTCTACTTTTTCTACAACTGTTGCTTCTGGAACTGGGAATCTACAAATGCAACTGATATTTATGAAGTTGAGAATGATTTCTCTATTCTCATTGTAGATTTTGAATTATGAGAGTATCTCATCTATTCTATCATGTTAGCATCTTCATCTGAAATCGAGAGTGGCTAATACTGAAAGTAGTTTTTCTTCTTTCATGGAGGAAACTCAAACTCAAATACAAAGACTTCTTCCTATGAATATCATATTGTATCAGAATCATGGTTTTTTTGGCTGTCTTCATGAACACTGGAGCAATTTTATTGTCATATTCTTCTCCCTGTTTTTGGGAGAATCCTCTAGACACAAATCAATATTTGTACATATTTATAATTTTATCTGTAGCACCCTTGATCTGTTAGATCAATCTTGGAATTCACCACTGACTTTCATTTTGGTCTCAAGAAAAAAACCATATCCCAGTCCTTCTGATTAGCTTCCTCCTTTGTCACTGAAATAAAGGAATCTTCTTAGTCGAGATTTCATGTCTCCTAGAGGTATCTGAAGCTACAATATAGTCTTCTCAACTCACAGACTCTTTCTTCCAGTCCTAGAAGATTTCTCTTTTTCCCATCTGATCCTTTCTGAGATCGGGGTTACTCTAAATATTTATATCTTCTGAGTCTACAAAAAATTCATAGTTTTTGTAGGATATACTTGGTTTTGAATACCAAATATTAATATGAAAAGTTGATTCAGACACCAAACAAATTATTCTTCCCGTCAAGGTGGATTCATTATCCATTGACCAGGTGTACTGTGATTTATTTTCTAATGTTCAGTAATCTTTGGAGCCTTCAGCTCGTCATGATATGTCTCCATATGAGATGTTTTGTATCTAGAAAAAAAAGCTTCTTCTTCTTCTTCAGTATATGGATGTATACGGTCATATATACAACTTGGATAGTCTACTTCATGTCTCATCTAATATATTTCCCCTTGCAATCGTCACTATAGCTCCCTCAGGGTTATCACATGTGACCTACCCGAAAAAATAATAACAAGGGAGAAACAATAGACAAGATTAATACTCTTTATAACATGAATAAAACAATAGAGAGAACAATCATCATAGTATCTCCTTTAGAGATATCACTTGTGACCTTCTTGAAAAAAGGGTATGAAGTAATATGTACAATAATAAGGAATGAGGGAAACATTCTTCTAGTGTTGTGATCAATCATTCCTCCATGGTAACCTGGAAACAAACAAATAAGTTTCTCCTAGATAAGATGTTAGTTATATATCATAAATGATTACAGTAAGCATTTATCTCAATAGTGGTCACATGCTACCAAGTATTCAATAATAAAAATGTTCAAATATTTCTATCACAACTATAATGTTTAGCAGTTATCAAAATTGATATGTGTAAATTTTAATCTTATCAATTTAATCAATCAAACCTGGAACCTGGAGTCTTTTCCTCAAGAATGACTGTGTTGTTTTTATTCTAAGTCTCCTTCACTCAAGATGACAATTACTTTCTTCACCCCATCCTTTGTACTAAGACAATATGATATCTTGACAGAAATATGAGTTAGGTAATAAACTCTATAATATCAAATTTAATCAATACAATAATTTGACTTCAATTTAGACCAATGGTTAGTACGATAAATTCAACAAATCAAAATGCAACTTAGATATTCATAATATTACAATAATTCCATAACAAATAAAGACATATCAAAACAATCAAACTTGGGGTGCATTGTTCCTCTGAATGTGATGGATCTAAGATCCTTTTGTATCTATGATTGTTGTTTACACAAAATACCCTTTAAAACTTCAAAGGCACCACAATTTGTAATCTAAAGGTAGCTGGAGATTTTCTAGGGTAAGGCACACTGTGACAATGAAAATCAGTCCCAACACTTCATAAAAACTTTCACTACACCTGGTGTTGGCACTGAAACTAGTGTTGGCATGACAACTGGTGTTGCAACTGGCATGAAGGAACTAGCACCACAACTGCAACTGCAACAGATACTACAATGGCAATTGATACTGCAACTGCAACTTAGGGTTTTATGAGGAAACCCTAATTTATAAAACTTCAAATTTCAAAATTCTGATCCAGGGACTAGATACACCCTCCTAGGGTGAGTTCCTAGGTGTGTTTACTTTCTCCAATGTCATCCTCAAACAAGGAAAATGTCACACTTAGGGTTTATGCAGAAACCCTAATTTTGCAGCAACTGCAACATTGAGAATTGAATCTAGGAGAGGGTGCGTTGAGGCTAGCTACTTCTTTATAAACTATGAATTGGTCTCTTTCAGGCCTGCTCTAATACCATGATGAAGTTTTACTTATACATCTAGAAATTACAATTCTTATTTATTATTATAATCATTTAGCACATTAGTTTCATAAATAAGATCACTGAAAGAGAGACACACACAAAAACAATCAAGGCACACAGATTATCCTGGGAAACCCTCACGGGGGAGAGAACCCAACAAAAAATTCCTCAATATAAATAGACCAAAGACTGAACAAAAGATCCTCCTCTACTCCTTCACTAGGAAGAGTAGTGCACCACTTAACCAAGAAATACCAAGAGATAGACCAAAAACCCTCTTGATGTCACCTCCGATTGTAGTAGCTTCTCCTCCAAAAATTGTGCACTACAAAGCTAGTGTGGTAAGTGTGTCGAAATGAGGCACTAACCTCTCTTATAAATAGTGGTCTTGCCATCCTATAATTAGGTCTGGGCTGACCTGTCACTTTTCCCTCTTAATTTACAATTAAATTTCAACGAACAATAGGGTTGACTTTTACTAAGGAACAATAGAACCTAATTAAATATAATATAATAATATTATTCAACTCTCTCTTAGGTAGAATATTATTCGAGGTTACAATATTTCAACACGTGCACCATCAAAATTTTCCCTTTTATCTCTGGTTTGATATCTTGTAAAACCTACTCAGGGGAATTCTCTGTTTTTGTACTTATGTCTTTAGAATCTTGCTCAGGGTCTAGACCTATGTCCACCAAATCTGGTTCTGGTTCTGGATCAAGAATGTACTATGTTTTCACAACAAAAAAATTGAGACATGAGGTCTCCCCTTCACTGCATTTTTGTCTGGTCTTGTCCCATGTCATCCCTTTCAAGGTGTGTATGGTCATCTCCTCCATGTTGGATAATTTGAATAGGTCTTCATCAATATCCTAATCTTCAATCACTATGGGATTCTTCTCCTTTAAGGATGGATCAAACAATTCCTTGGAGTTAAACCTCAACTGGTTGGTGAGCATGGTATTTGTGTTGGGTTTGCTTGGAATTTCATGTACCATAGATAATTTTCCCCTTGGTAAATTCCTATGTGATGTCCATTGAAAGTTCATATGAAGTCAAACCATTCTCCCATGATAAAAAAAATTATGATTTCTGGAATAGCTTTGAACAACTCAAGCCATGTTGGCTCTGCCCAGTTTAATTGCCAAGGATCTCAGGGTGATATTGATGTAGACCCCCTCCCCTCCTGAGGTTTTGTGACCTCCTGGTCTTTGGATCATTCCAATTATTTATTCATATCGAATCTTCAAGATCCTTAATGAACCTAGATCAATTATACATGGNATGGGCCCCTTTCCTTTGTTTGGCGCAAGTCCTGCGACACGCGCACCCTCTATCTACGCATTCTAGCACTCTTCAGTTCACAGGTGCTAGCTCATTTTCACTAGCCTCTTCTTCGTATGTACATAGGTTGTGTCCTTGTGCTAATGTGTGATTGCAGGCATGGGAAAAAGTGGTTTCCAACCAACCGACTTTTCACCCCACAATCCTTCTTGTGCTGACATGTACCCCATCACTAAAACAATGGTTGAAATTGTGGCCCGCTCGAGGAATATTATTGTCTGAGCATGTCCTGGCCCCACAATCCATTCTATCCGTTGATCACTACTCCTTTGTCACTTGCTACGATCAAATGCCGATATCAATCTCCATTCTTCCCTTCTTTCCTCCTTCCATACGTCTCCCTAGACGTCCACGATCTGTCGACACGTAGTACGCTTGAATCAATGGTTGTTGTTGACTCCACCTTTCCAACCATTGGGAGTTTCAACTCTCAAACTCCACTCTCCTCTATATGGAAATATCTCGGAGTGGAAGATATCTTGCCACATGTCCCCTTGAATCTATGGCCAGGATATCCTTCGTGAGTCCAGCCTTTAGGAATATCGATTCTCAAATTTCACAAGCTCCCTTTGCTAATCTCCTCATTCACATGTGACCCTATACGACATCCTCACATGACCACGTAGCCTCCTGATAAATCTCACTCACCTCTAATCCCCAAAATGTTGTGGGACCATCAATCTCCTGATCTTGATGGTTCAAACCTCTCCTCCCCAAATCTACGGACCAGATCTCTTCACGATTCCGAACTTCAGGATTTTGAAGTCTCAAACCTTCACTAACTCTGTGTGGAAATATTCCAGAATGATAGATCTTATGACACCTATCCCTTTAAATGTGAGGACATGATCTCCTCTGCTAATCCGGCCTTTGGGACTTTCAAATCTCAAATCCTTGTCTCTGTTGACTGGATATCTTCCGAAGTGGAAGATATACTGACACGTATCCTTCCAATCAGTGGTTGTGCACCCGCTTCGGAACTTTGTCCTCTTCAACTAGATCAACGTTCCTTAGACTCCCTTCTCGATCAACGATCAATATATTCTCTGAGTCTTAGGACTTTTCCTTCTCATTTTTCTTTTGGATTTTTGGATTTGGCGTCGTGTGTCCTCTTTCACATCGATGGCTCTCATCGCTTCGAATTTTCGGTCTTTATAAATCTCAAATTTCAAACTGCTACCTCCCTATTGCTTTTATCCGAAGTTGATAATCCTTTGTCGCGTGTCTCCTCCTTGAATCAACGACTGAAGTTTACTTCAGGTCTTTACCTAGAGTGCATGTATCTATGACACGTCTCCTCTTGATCTGATAGCTACAGATCACTTCGGTACTTTACCCGGAGTGCTCAGATCCTTGCCATGTATCCTCTCCTAGTCCTATGGATTAGATTCACTTTGGGTGATTTGATGACTCAGAGCTACCTCGACTCTCCAGAATTCAACTATTTAAGTTCTCAAACTGAAACTACAATGTAACTTTCCCTGGAGCTCGTGATCTGGTGACAAGTGTCCCCTCACAGATCAACGACTCTCAGCTCTTCAACTCTTCGGGCTTAGGCTATTTCAACACTTCAACCTCCACCTTCCCTTAGATCTTTTGACCCATTGACACGTATTCCCTTTGTATTCAATGTTCCAAATCCATTCTGACCCTTCAGCTCTCCCTACTTTGGGAATCTCAAGTTTCCAACCTTGAGAGATTCTCTCTCATGTGCATGCAAGCATTAAGGCTCATGCACCTTCCTTTGTATCAAATGATTGTTGATCCTATGCGCCCAGATCCAATGGATGGGATTTGTTTTTCTCCCCTACACTTCCTTTTGTTTTTTGGATGTATATCTAATGGTCCAAGATCCTTTCCACAGCATATCTGATGACTGTTGTCACTCCTCCTTCTGAGATTTAGACTTCTCCCAACTTGGAAGAGTTAGTCCCTTACCAAAGATATCATCCTTTGAACTTCCTCCTGCAAACCCGACTTTTGGTCCCGCTTCTCCCTTGTAGCATTATCCCTCCTTTAAGCTTTAGGACTTAGAACAAGTCTGGCCCTTACGCACCTTTTGAGTTACTCCTCCTGAGTTTGATCTCTTTGAAGATTTTGATCTCCCACGCATGCCTTTCATTCTCAGATTTTGTCAAACTTAGAATCCAAAGGATTTCTTGAACAATAAATACTTCTCGCCATCCTGGCGTTCTTCTGCTCGATGCACTCCTTGCAGAGATTTTCCTCACAGAGTAATCAACAACTCTGGTTCTCCTAAACTCAACACAGATTTCTTTTGTGCACACTTGCACCAGGTCAATGCCCACCTAGTAGATCTCTACAAAGTTCTCTGTAACTCTGGTTCTCTCTGAACTCGATAAATAGTTATTCCCATGCATTCCTTGCACTTCTATTGATGAAGGTTCAATTGTATCCCTCCTGAGCTTTCCCTTGAGGTTAAACCTCTGTCAACGCACTCATTGCGGACTGTGTGCCCTCCTTGCACTCAGAAACTAAAAGATGAGAAACAATTGAAACTCATGCAATACTTCACCAGTTAGGCATTCAAACCATGAAAATGCATAAAAACATATAAAGCATACATAAACACACGATATGTAGGAAAATATGTTTTTCTATCATCTCAGTGTGTCTATACAGATAATTACAAGAACTAGAATGTAACAAAGTCCCAGTCCCCTCAATCTCTCTCTCTCAAAAATTATTAGACCTCCTAAGGCCTCTCTACCTAATATCTCTCTCTCAAGTCCCTTTTACAAAGTGAGGACTCCACGAGCTTATCCTCACCACCACCTTAGTGCTATCTCTATCTCAGTTACGACACCATAATTCTACGGATACATTCCATAAATGAATGTCCAGACCTGACTACTATCTAGACCTACTACAGGCAACCATTTAAGGAAACCCTAACCACTACTTGTACAAAGGCATGGCCTGGCATTATAAACCTTACAACACGAAAATTTATATTGGATCATATTTCAAAATTGAAATATGGGAGGGTCGGTGCCTCTCCCTTTCTCCATTACGCATTTGTGTGTTGGCGTTCTGGCGCATTTCCTAAGGTGGAGTGATTCTCCTGCATTAGATACCATCGTTCCCTATATGCCTCTGTTGAGAATAATGGTTGAGGGTATGTGTTATTTATGTTTCATAAACAACCTGCAATAATATCCACACAAAAACCTACAATGATAATTGCTCGAGGCACAAATGTGCATGATATTAGCATTAAAACATGCAATTATAGTTTCACAAGGAAACATTTTGCACGATATCAAGTGTATAGGAAGATGTGAGAATGATCTGGGCACTAACGTGCTTTTACTTAAACTTTTAAATATTTTTAAAACATAACATTCATAAAATAATGCTTGTCTATTGGTTGCAAGAATAGTGGCATTCTTGCAATCAGTACCTTTTTTCATCAATAGGCCTAATATTTTTTTTTTTAATCCAACATTGACATAACCATGGTGATAGGACTTATTCAATTCAAATCATGAATTGAATTGACCTTATAAATATCAAGGAACTAATAAAAAGAAAATAAGAAATGACAAAAACAAATTGAAATGATTCAATACACCATGAAGAAAGACTAACTAGCAACTAGGTTGACAGATGAATGGGTTGTTTTGAGGAATGGAAGGAAAAGGTGCAATCCTAGGATCTAACACCGGGTATGTTATAGAGTTACATGTATGTTTATATGCATGTTTTTAGGGTTACATGTTGATGATCCTATGGTGCATGGTTGAGGCAAGTATTTGGTATATTGTTGAGGCATTGGCACATGCTTGAAGCACAAATTAGGTGCATGGTCAAGGCATATACTTGGTATATGATCTTGGCTTTTTGTTACTTTGTTGAGGTACATCTTTGATGGTACTTGCTTAATATATCCAATGGTACATGGTGTATGCATGATTGAGTGATATGGTATATGGTTGAGATACATTATTGGTACATGGTATGGTACAAGTGTTGATGTACATGGTTGATACTTGGTATGGTATAGGATTAGTACTTGGTATGGTGTTTATGTACATGGTTAATTTTTAAGTCATATTCTGTAGGCTATGGTGCATGGTTGATGCACAATTTTCCATAGGTTTTGGTTCATGGTTGATGCACAATTTGGCATAGGTGTTGGTGCATGGTTGATGCACTTATTGTGGTACATGTTTTGGTACACAGTTGATGCTTGGTATGGTACATAGTTGAGACACATATCTTGTGATGGTATGTTGGTGATCTTGGTACATTATTGGTAGATGCATGTCTTGGTGATGCTGGAAATCTAGTTGAGAGGTTTCCTTGGTATATGATCCATGTGATAGGATCTTGCTGAGTATCGGTGATAGTGATAGTGACAAGTTACAGGTTGATGTGATAGTGATAGTGGCAGTGGAAATGACAGTGATAGTGGTAGTTATAGTGACAATGCTAGTGATAGTGGCGGTAACAATGGCAGTGATTGTGGTAGTGACAATTGGTATACACTTATATTTCAATGTGAGAAGACGGGGAAAGGAAAGGGGGTTGTACCCTTCTTCCAGTTGGAGCTGGTGAATCAGGGAGTTGGAGATTCCTTCATGTTGGAGCTTGATAATTAGGGGGTTATATCCTCCTTTTGGTTGGATCTAGAGAATTCAATGAGTTGTATCTTCCATCAGGTTGGATCCTGAGAATCAAGTTCTAGTTGGAGCCATATAATTCAGGGAGTTGTAGAATCCTTTAGGTTGGATCCTGTAAATAGGGGGTTGTATCCTCCTTCTAGTTGCAGCGAGAAAATTGGGAAGTTGGTGCTTCCAATCAATGAATTCTTGATATACATAAGAAATAATTATGTGGTTTTCTCCTATATGGTTTTCCACATAAATATAGATGTACTATGTATTTGATGTGGTGATGTTAATGTGATGTTGTTTATGATTATATTCTCATGATATATTGAATGAAATCATAGATGATACATTGATTATATACTATTGAATATTGTTGATCAAGTTGAATAATATATATTATGGTTAAAAGTGATAAAAGTGTTCATACTGATTCACCCCCCCTCTCAGTATTGGAACACTTTCAACCTGATTGCTCGAATATGTGGCTGGAAGGTTCTTTTTATTTATGTCCTTGAATCTGTTCAAGTTCATATATGGATGTAGTTTCCAACACTTTTCCTTAGTTTGGCCATCAATATTGCAATGATTGCAATGGTTTTTGGAATATTTGCACTAACGTGTAATTTTTGTTGTCTTCTTTTATTTCCCCCCTTTCCACTTCTTCCCCTCCTTTGAAGCTCCTTGGTGCTCTTTATTCTTAGAACCACTTGGTCGCCCCTTCTTTTGTCCTATGTTTTCTAGGTATTGTGCCTATATAGATGCTTCATCCATTGTCCTTGTCTTGAAGAGCATCACTTGATTTTTTAGATGACTTTGTAAACCCCCTATATACTTTAGAAGTACATATGGGTTCTTAGGAGAGATACCCAACATGATGGAAATTTTTTAGAACTCAGTGGTGTACTGTTGTACACTCTACCCCTTCCTTTACCTAATGTAGTGCCACTGGATCCATTGGTCCTATACATACCTGATAGGGTAGAATTGGTACTTGATGAGTGTTTTGAAGTCATCCAACTTAGTTACTAGTGGATCACCCTCCAACATAATTGTTTCTATATGGATTCCCCACTAGGTTAAAGCATTTCCCTCTCACTTTAATATAACAAATGAAATATTTTTCTCTTCATCTATATGGTGAACGCTAAAATAAACTTCTATTTATTACAACCAATGATTCAATTTTAATGTATAGATATCACCTTGGTATGTATTTATGATAACTTTATCTTCCATGTTGAGTAGGGAATGTGAAGGTTTTATGGCACTTGAACTTGGATTCTCTTTCTAAGTTTATTTTAGCGACTCCTTCTTTGGGTCTTCATTATCTCTCGATTTCTCATCTGATCTGATATCTAAGTTTGATCCTCCAACTTATTTGAATGGTATGATGTTTCTTTCTAAGGCCACCATGAGGAGGGACATATTGCAAGATATGTCAACAACGTGTTCTTCCAGCCTCACAAATCTCTCCTCTACCAAATTTTGAGGGTTGTTATGAATAGACTCATCGGCTATGACTAGGGTTCTAGGGATTTATTCTTAAACTAATTCCTCGATCCTTGCAAATTTCCACAAATACCCAAGAAAACATTCTCTTATACCAATATGATCTGTCAAATGACATGGATATTCCATGGGAACAATTCATCATAAGAGATTTGATAAACAAAATTGAAATCTACATTATGAAGGTTAAATTCCTTTAAATTTAAGAATATTTAGTTACTTATTTTTCTGCTTATGCATCAAATAGATAAAATGTGGAAAATAGAGAAAATTAAAATACAATCACACACCATACATAAAATAATACTAATATTTTCTTTGGGAAACTCTTATAGGAGAAAACCCAACTAGAAAGTGAGGTTGCTCAGCTCTCTTTTCTCTGGTGGAAATAATGCAAGTACAAAGGAGAAGGAATTATCCATGGAGTTACCTGAGACCTATGGCTTGTCACACTACTATAGAAAAATAACCCCATATTGTATGCTCTCTAATTCCCCACTCCCAGTTGTTCTTCTCTGCAATAGAGAAAAATACAATAACGTAGAATCACCCCCCTTCTCCTCCTAGAAGCCCAATATTTAACATAGCTCGATAGTCATTTAGGGTTAGGGAATTGACTTCATCAACCCTAAATTATGATAAGGTTTAATACCTTCAATAATTTTATTAGAAAATCACTATGTGGCTATCCCCACACATTTAAGTAATGGAAGTTGATGTGGAATCTACTTGCGCCATGGTGATCAATATGACACGTCAACTTGTGAGAGTCGTAAATTTCATGTATGAACTCTAATTGAGGTGGTTCTTGCACCATTGGAAAGATATAGGTGTGTATAATATGGATTGTAGATACATAGTGATGTAGGAGCAAAACCATCCCAATTCAAAGTTTGAATTTCTTGAAACTTTGAGAAGGTGCAACATGGCCAAGAAGATGTGATTTCCTAGTATTTGATTGAGTTTGTTGTAATTGTTATGTAATTTTCTCTTTGAAGAATCTAGTTAATCCTTTTAGGAGGAAATAATTGATCTAAGATAATCCACAATCAGGGACGATTTTAAGGATGGAAATTTATATTAAAATGTAGAAACCTAGGCTAATCTTACTAGTCCTTAATATGCAAAATGTAAAATGTTTGGCGATAGATTTGTAAAAATATTCAAATTTATAATGATTTTATATAGTTTCTATAATATATTGGCGATTTTTAAGATAAAATAATTTTATACTATGGAATTTGGGTGAATCATTTTTAGAAATAATGGAAATTGGCGAATCTTTTTTGGGGAAAAACCATGGAAAATTAGCCCATTTGCGAAATTTAGCCCCTAAAATCATCCATGTGGACCACGATATTGCATTTTCTTGTTTTAAATATAATCATATGGGAATTGTGAGGTAAGGGACCAACAAGGTGTAAAGATCAATCCAAGCCCAACGTGACCTTTTTATTGTATTCAAGCTCGATATAATGGAGATTGCATATTATTTTTGTATCCTTATGTAAATTATGAATGTATGTGTGTAAACCTATGTGAGAGAATCATACTATAGGTCAAATGGAAATTAACTATATATCACTGAAAGGATCGACGAAAACCAAATTATAAATGAAATTGTGTAGGAAGAGATCTAATTGTCCATCCACACAAGAGATTGATGATCCTAATTATTTCACATCTTGGACCTCGAGAGTTTTCTATTGTCATGAAGTCCTAACGTCCCTAGGTTTGGCACACATGGCATATTTTGAATGACAAGGAAAAGTGTTATATGGAGGAGAACAGTCCATCATCAATCACTATAGGATCGACAATGATCCTATTTTAAATGACATCATTGAATTATTAAAGGAAGTCCACTAGTTTATGTATGATCGTTGATAAGGAATGTAGATCAACAACATGAAGTGTATGTGTATTAGCAAGGTTCAAGGAGTTTAACATAAGGAGTGTCGATACCTCATGCTCCAGTGGCCCAAAATACATGGCATCCATTTACTCATCCATGTGGTTCCACACATAGTTATGGTGTGTCCCACACTAGAAGGTTTGGATGGTTGATATTAAATCTTTGAATCTGAAGATTGATTTCCCTCATCGCAATGAACTACATCCATTGACGAGTTTTGGGTTGTAGGATGTAACAAGTCTCTATGTCCCAAGGATGATATACGTTAGGGTGATGTCAGGTGTCTTGGTGTCCCCGTGATTTGTATCAAGTCTTTATTAAGAACAATCAATGGTCTAGAAAGGATTTGAGATCTAGATCAACGGTGGACATTATATCACCCCATTGTTGTTGATCATTGATCAACTTTAGGATCAACGATCCAAATTGAACACATACACTCATAGAAAATCCTATGGTTCTCATCACTTGGTCCTATGAATAGGTAGGATTAAGCACCTAGACTTCAAGAGTGTTAAGGGATTTTGGTTAGTCAATGATTCCATCCTTTGGTCATGTGGGATAAGTTTTGGTCCCAAGAAGATAGGAGTTAATCCCTTGGACTAGAGCTCGGTCTTATGGAAATTAAACTAGTGTCAATGATCCACCAAGGGTGTTGAGTATAATTAAGGATAGTGTTATAGGGATTGAGGAGCTATTTATGCATGGATATTATCAGTCCATTTCGTGGGCCCATAACCCATAAGTATAAGGATCAAAATCAATGATCTTTTGGATCTCGATGATTGGTATTATCAAATAAGTATTAGATCACTGACCTTTGAACTTATCAAGTGGTATCAGAGTATAGGGAAATTTTTCTCTATGAGAGAGGAAGAATATTTGCAGTAGCCTGGAGAAAGGAGTGCTCAAATGGTTCTAGAGGAGAGAACCAGGAGAATACCAAAAGACTGAGCTCAGTAGAGAATCTTAGTGAGGTATTGTGTAGTAGGGTGAAACAAACATGTTACTACAGAGGATTTGTTGTATCTTGCTGACTGAGCATTGGAGAAGCTCTGTGATGCATGAGGAAAAGGAATACCAACAAGTGAATATGAAAAAAACAATTGAAGACATAGGATCAAGATATCATGAATATTTTTCAACCCTGGGAGTTTGATGTAGGAACAAAACCACCCCAAGTTAAAGTTGAAATTTTGTGAAACTTTGAGAAGGAAAAACATGGCCAAGAAGACAATATTTCCTTGTATTTGATTGATTTTGTTGTAATTTTTATGTAATTTTCTCTTTGAAGCATCTAGTTAGAATTTTTAGGAGGAAATCGTGGATCTAAGATGATTCGCGATATTGTTTTTTATTTTTTTAAATGTAATCCTACATTCATTGTGAGGTAAGGGGCCAACGCGATGTAAAGGTCATCCTAGGCCCAACGAGGCCTTTTTCTTGTATTCAAGCTTGATATAATGGATATTTCATATTATTTGTGTATCCTTTTGTAAATTATGAATGTGCGTGTGTAAATATTTGTGAGAGAATCATATTGCAAGTTTAATGTCAATCAACCATTGATCACTGAAAGGATTGACAATGATCAAATTATAAATGAAATTGTTTAGGAAGAGATGTGACCACCCATACATAGAGGATATTGAAGGTCCTCATTATTTTTGTTGGAGTTACTTCACACACACCTAGGATTTGTTTTTCCTAAGGGTTTTATTAGTTCATTATTCATAATTAGTCATTATCTAGTCTCCTATATTTTAGGAGAGAATATTCCACATGGAGAATATTCTCTTTCAGTTCACACTTCAGTTTGACTAGTTGAGTTGAGTTTAGATGTTGCATTGAGATCATCACCATGCAACATTAGGATCATCACCATGATAATTAGACCTTGCCTTGGTATCATCATCAAAGTGGTGCATTAGCCTTGATTCCTTGAGTTAACTCCTCACTACTTTCTGTTTAGTCAGTTAACTGAAGACTAGTTGACTAGTTAACTCAACTAGGTGGCAATTCACTCCCATAACTGCCTAAGAGACTAGAATAGGTGGCAGTTCACTCCCGTAATTATTGGTGTGTGTCCATATCACTCTATACCACCACTATGGTGACTTGGTTCAGCTCAATTCAAACTCATTGAGTTATACAGAGTATATCATGTGTAAATTATTCATTATTCATAATGGTTAATGCAAATTATTTCCATTCTTTCTCTCCTTCTTCTTCTTTTTCCAAATCTCTCTGCAAATGTGTGTATCATTATTTAGCTAGATCTATCCTATTCAGGTCAACAAATTTACATGGTATCAGAGACGACTGACTGCTAATAAAAAGCTACACCAAAATGTTTTGAAGGTACAAAAGATTGAAGACATTGGAAAGATGGAATTCCAAAAAGAATTCATTCTTACACCTTACAACTATTTTGCATGGAAGGATAAAATAGCCATACATATCTGATCTAGATGGTTTTATAGGTTAACCATGAATACAAATACAAAACCGACATCATTCATAGAAAAATCTAGGTACTTAAATCACATGGATGAGGCACTCGGAACAATTTGCATTCTTATTTCTCCCGATCTCCTTTTTCACATATCTTCTTGTAAGACTCCCAATGAAGCCTGGAAAATATCGAAAGGGATATTTGGAAAATAGGGTGAGATGAGGGGACACATGCTGGAGGTGGAGCTACTCACATTGGATCCAAAAATCTTCAACAATATCCAAGATTTCTTTACAAAATTCAAGGATTTACTGTCGCAACTCAAAGCTTGCGGGATTGATAAATCGGCGGAGGAGAAACAAATGGTTCTCACCATTATATCCAAGCTTGGACCTGAATTCTTTGTATTTGTATCAACATTCCATACTATCAAATTTTCCTCTAGAGCCACCTGGAAGATGCCTTCTCTTAAGGACTTTATCGAATCCCTGACACAAGAGCAAACGAAGCTCATCAACATGGGCACAATCAAAGGCCCAAGGGTGCATGCACTCACTGTGCATGATGGCAGCCACAAATATAAAAAATATAAAGATAAATATAAGTGGAAAGATCATGCACATAAGAAGAAGTAAGGGTACACAAAACCCTTCACCGATGCCTCTGGATCCAAAGGAGAAAAGGGAAGAAAAGGAGAGAAATGTACATACTGTCATAAAGGATTCCATTAAGAATCTGCATGAATGAAAAAAAAATAGATCCGATGTCTCAGATACTTCAACAAAAAAACCTTAGAGATCACATCCCTAAGGGTGCAAAAAATAAGAATCCAGAAGATTTGAATTCCAAGAAAGGAAATTCTAGCCATGCGTTGATTGCCATCAACTCCTCTCCCGATGCTTGGATCATAGATTTAGGAGCATCACATCACATGGTAGCCTCAGAAGCAGTCTATTCTTATTTGGATGCATGCAAAGGTACTCCTATTCTTATGGTGGATAACTCTTCTGTCGAAGTCACCGACAAAGGAAGGATTGAACTCACCAACGGAAGCTTCGAGAATGTGTTGCATGTTCCCAAGATTTATGTCAACCTTCTCTCTGTGTATCAAATGACGAATTATGGCACTAGAAAGAAATTTGTATTCACACCAAATGTCGTGGACATATATGACATGAAAACCAACTCCAAGGTTGCTACCGGTGAGGTAAATCATCAGTCTAGATTGTATACATTTTCTGAATTCATTGAACCTGATTCTTCTTTACTGCTTACTCATGCTAATGAAAGTAGTAGGATATGGCACAAAAGGTTTGGAAATTTGAATTTCAGATACATGCAACAACTTAGAAAGTACATATTAGTTGATGGTATACCAAACATCCATTTCTCCAAGGGATTATGCGATGGATGTGTTCTCGAAAAACACCCTCAAGAGAAATTCGTCAAAGGAAAGTCTTAGCGAGCTTCCATACCTTTAGATCTAATCCACAGTGACCTCATGGGTCCTTTTCTGCATCCATTGATCATAAAAGAGAGGTTTTTTATCATTTTTGTTGACGATTTCTCACGTTTTACTTGGATCTACTTTCTCAGGCGAAAATCTGAGGTCTTTCAACACCTCAACGACTTTAAAGCTTTGGTTGAGACACAGTCCAAAAAGAATATCAAAGTCTTCTAAACTGATAATGGGGGAGAGTATGTGAATCATGAGATTCATAATCTTTTCCATGAGGCAAGGATTCAGTTGTAGCATATAGTTCCCTACACTCCGCAACAAAATGGTGTTGTTGAGTGGAAAACCAGATCTCTAAAGGAGATGGCATCATACATGTTGCATGCAAAGTCACTCCCACAGAGACTATGGGTCGAAGCATTTAATTGTGCAACATAAATCCAAAACAGATCTCCTTGTAGATCTATCAAGGATAAGACCCCCTACAAGGCTTGAAGTGGCCTGAAACTGAAAGTAGCCCACTTTTGCATTTTTGGTTCACGTGCATGGGCCCGCATTCCCTCTAAAAAGAGGAAGGCACTTGATACACAAAGTACTGAGTGAATTTTTTTGGATACCCTAATGGTGTGAAGGGATATCAGCTTATTGATCTTTCCTCAGACCGGATCATCATTAAGCGTAGTGTCCAATTCGAGGAAAGTGTCTCGCATGTACCTCAACAGCCGCATGAAAACACCTGTCCGACATGATGAGCATGCACATGATGAATCTTCTTCAGATGAGAGTTTTGATTCAAAGGACTCAGAGGATTCAGATTTAGATTGAGAGTCAATATAGTCAGATGCAGATTCAGAGCATCCAGATGCAGTAGCAGAGCCATAGAAGAGGCCCAAGTGGGCAAAGACTACTCTTCAGGATGTAGGGGATCTCATAGGTGATCCAGCGGATACTAGGAGGAATCAATTTGATTTCGAGGATCCTCCTATTTCACTCACTGCCACTGGACCATTTCCTTCCATGCATCTTTTCTTGTTTCAGTCTTCAGATCCACAGTCTTATGGAAAGGCTGCTGGAAATCCCTTTTGGGAATCCACCATGCAGGAGGAGCACAACTCCCTCCTCGAGAACCAGACTTGGGATATGGTTCCCCTTCCTTCTGGGAGGAAACTTGTCAGATGAAGATGGGTCTACAGGACCAAGAGCATAGAAAATGAATAGTTTGGCAGATACAAAGCCAAGATTGTCACCAAAGGCTTTCAATAGGTTCATGGTATTGAATATGATTAGACCTTCACTCCAGTAGCAAAGATGGATTCCATACGATTGGCACTTTCCATTGCGGCAACCAAGGGATGGGAAGTCCATCATATGGATGTGAAGAATGCATTTCTTCATAGTGATCTCTCTGAGGAGATCTACATGGAGTATCACTAGGGATTTATGCAGGACTCGTCTTTGGTATATCGACTGAAGAAGTCACTTTATGGCCTCAAGTAGGCTCCGAGGGCATGGTATGCCAATATGGAATCCTACCTGTTGTCACAGAAATTTGTACATTGTAAATCAGACCTGAAT
This sequence comes from Picea engelmannii, assembly GCA_009831015.1. Lineage (NCBI taxonomy): Eukaryota > Viridiplantae > Streptophyta > Pinopsida > Pinales > Pinaceae > Picea > Picea engelmannii. The sequence continues at coordinate 44,740 of ML838170.1, read as the reverse complement.
GTATACATGCTTAGGACAGCTGATTCACTTCTAATTTTAGTTATGTATGTCGATGATTTGTTGATCACCGGTTTCTTGAATTCAGTGGTTGTTGTAGTCAAGAGGATTCTTCATGATAGGTTTTTGATGATGGACATGGGTCTGCTACACTTCTTCCTTGGAATTGAGATCAGTCAGGATGCATCAGGCATCAAACTGTCTCGAGCCAAGTATGCACGAGATCTCCTTGAGATATTTCACATGATAGACTGCAAGTCTGCTCCGACTCCTTTCCTATCAGGAGTCAAAATTGAGGATGGCGGGGAGACTCCACTGGTTGACAACACATTGTACAGATAGCTAGTGGGGAGCTTGTTGTATCTCACACACTCCATACTAGGCCTATGATATGCAGTTGGTGTAGTTTCTAGGTTCATGCAGGAGCCACATGAGCTACATTGGAAAGATGCAAAGCATATCCTTCGATACGTACAGGGCACCATCACCTTTGGGATTTATTATGCAGCAGAATCTACATTAGATCTCATTGGGATTACTAATTCCAGTTGGGCTGGCGATAGCATTGATCACAAGTCCACATCTGGTTACTCACTCAGTCTTGGTTCTAGGCCTATCTGTTGGTCGAGCAAGAACAAGATGCCATTTCTCTATCTTCAGCCGAGGTAGAGTATAGAGGGGTATTTAACATAACCATTTAGGCTATGTGGCTACAACATTTTCTCACTGAGTTGGGCATTCAGTTTCATCGATCGATTGTCATCTAGTATGACAACCAGAGCACTCTGAAGTTCTGTAGAGATCCAGTTCAGAGGCAGCGGACAAAGCACATCAATATCCACATGCACTACATCTGAGACTTATTACACGAGAAGATAATCAACTTACAGTTCTTTCCTTTAGCAGAATAGATGACAAACATTTTCACCAAGACCTTCACTGAGCAGAAATTTCATTCTCTATGAGGTCGTCTTGGAGTGAAGGACACAGTTTCCTAGCAACTGTAGTTCTTATTTTTACATACATTGTACCT
>ML838170.1:26429-43660 GCA_009831015.1 Picea engelmannii | reverse complement strand
CACTTTATTTTCAGTGTATCTTTTGTACTTGGGTACCTAACATGGCCTCGTTGCCGGGACCCAATCTTTATTTTCACCATAGTGATGTTCAGAGGAGGTGTTGGAGTTACTTCACACACACCTAGGATTTATTTTTCCTAAGGTTTTATTTTTTCATTAGTCATAATTAGTCATTATACAGTCTCCTATATTTTAGGAGAGAATATTCCACCTAGAGAATATTCTCTTTCAGTTCACACTTCAATTTGACTAGTTGAGTTGAGTTTAGATGTTGCATTGGGATCATCACCATGCAACATTGGGATCATCACCATGATAATTCGATCTTTCCTTGGTATCATCAACAAAGTAGCACATTAACCTTGATTCCTTGAGTTAACTCCTCACTACTTTCTGTTTGGTCAATTAATTGAAGACTAGTTGACTAGTTAACTCAACTAGGTGGCAGTTCACTCTCGTAACTGCCCGAGAGACTAGACAAGGTGGAAGTTCATTCCCGTAACTGTTGGTGTGTGTCAAAATCACTCTAGACCACCACTATGGCGACTTGGTTCACCTCAATTCAAACTCATTGAGTTATACAGAGTATATCATGTGTAAATTATTCATTATTCATAACGGTTAATAAGAATTATTTCCATTCTTTCTCTCCTTCTTCTTCTTTTTCCAATTCTCTCTACAGATGTGTGTATCATTGTTTCGCTAGATTTATTTTGTGCAGGTCAACACATATACAATTTTGTATATCGACCCTCAAGATTTTTCTATCATCGTGAATTCCTGATGTCCCGAGGTCTGACAGACGCAACATATTTGGAATGGCAAGAAAAAGTGTTATATGGAGGAGAAAGATCCAGCGTCGATCATGATAGGATTGACAATGATCCTTTTTTAAATGACATAATTTAATTATTAAATTTAGTCCACTAGTTTATATTTGACTGTTGATCGAGAGTGTGGAACGACATTGCGGAGTCTATGTGTATCAACAAGGTATGAGGAGTTTAACATAAGGAGTATCAAGACCCCGCGATCTAGTGGCATGAAATACATGGTATCCATTTACTCATCTACATGGTTCCACATGCAATTCCATTGTGTCCCACACTATAAGGTTTATATTAAATCTTTGAATATGAATAAGGAAGGACCTTGTCACAACTTATCACAACCATCGGGGAGTTTTTTTTTGGAGGATATAATAAGTCTCGACATCTCATTAACAAGATACGTCAGGCTAACGTCAAGTTTTTTGGTGGCCCCATGATTTGTATCGAGTCTTGATTAAGAAAAATCAATGGTCCAAAAAGGATCTGAGATCCAGATCAATGGTGGACAATATATCTCCCCATTATTGTTGATCATTGATAAACTTTAGGATAAATGATCCAAATTGAACACTTACATCCATATACAAGCCTATAGTTCTCAACACTTGGTCCTATTAAGAGGAAGGATTAAGCACCTAGGCTTCAAGAGAAATAAAATATTATGGTTAGTTGATGGTTCCATCCTTTGGTCGTGTGGGATAAGTGTTGGTCTTGAGAAGCTAAGTGTTAATCCCTTGGACTAGAGATTGGTCTTATGGAAATTAGACTAGTGCCAATGATCCAAAAATGGTTCCAAGTATAACTAAGGATCATACAATAGATATTGAGGAGTTATTATTGCATGGATTTTATCAGTCCATTTCATAGACCCATAATCCATAGGCCCGAGGATCGAAATAAATGATCCTTTAGACCCCGATTATTGGTCTTATCAAATAATTATTAGAGGAATAGCCTATGAAATTATCACATAATAAGGTTTGGACCATAAAAAAGTGTTGGTTGATGCCTCAAAATGGAACTAGAGGATTTTAGAAGGTTTTTTGGACCTGAATTTCCAAATTTGGACCAGTTACTAGAATGGCTCTATAAATTGGTTCATCCAATGTTTTCACCTATAAATTATCAAGACAACTGACAAATAATATTATGATCCAACCTTAATAATAAAAATATAATATCTTACATCTTGGAGTGATTGGAATTATAGGTACATCTAAAAAATCCTTAGTGGCCCAGTAGAAAAACAAAACCAAACATCCAAAGAAGCATCATCCTCACAACAACAACAATAAAATTAAGTGTCCCCAACCCTCTCATCTATATTCTACTCCTAGTGGTGACAAAGAACCAAATAAAGTAGTAACAATACTAGCAAGAATTGCAATTTTTGTGTGCAAGATGGTCATCTAGAGTGTAAATGTTTTAAAATCATGGAGGCCTTAGAAGCAGTGATGAAGAATCACAACATCAATATTGATTCTTATTATTCTAACTATTCTTCTCATGGACATGAAATTTCTACTTTTGGTTTATCATTCAATGCAACATCTATTTATTCTTCTGATGAGTGGATTATCAATTTTGGAGCATCTTATCATATGGATAAGGATAAAGGCATTTTTTATACTCTTAATGAATGTAATAAGAAACAAATATTTGTTGGTGATGATAGATCTCTTATTGTTGTAGGTTCTATAAAAGTTCAGGTGGATAATGTTCATTTCAATGATGTATTATTTGTTCTAACTCTTTCCTGCAACCTTCTATCAATATATCAAGTCACTCATCTAGGTGAAGATAAAAAAAATATAGTTTTCACCTCACCAAGTTATAATCAAGGATTTAAAAGTTCCTAAACATGTACTAGTCACTGAAATTGTTGATGATATTACTGGTTTGTATAAATTTGACAACTTTGGGTCACCATTTTTTCCATAAATTAATCTATATGGAATCCACTTCCTTGTATTTGGTAGTGAATCATGGGCTCACATTCCTGGTGAGAAAAGGAAAGAATTAAGACTAAAAGTGAGAAGTGTATTTTTTTTGGATATTCTTTAAAATATGTAAAAGGTTGTAGTGTCGGAATATTTTTTAATACTAAGAGGGGGGGTGAATCAGTATTATCCTTTTTCAATGATATAAAACAACTTAATTATTAATTTTATCAAATCAAAATAAAAGATCAACAAAAATATACAATATGTGGAATTTAACATGAAAAACCCAACTTGGAAATAATCACAATTGTTCTTTTTATTTTTAATAAGGATTGTATTTAATTCATGAGCTCCAACTCAAAAAGAAACACCAATTCCCTATTTTACTAGCACAAACTAGAAGGAGGATGAAACCCCCTATGTTTTACCAACACCTACCAGAAGGAAACACCAACTCCCTAGTTTCTTCAACCACAATTGAAAAGATGTTGCAACACCTTGGTTTACCAGCTTCAACTGGAAGGAGGTTACAACCTCCCGTTTCTCCCTTCATTTTGATAAAATAATTTTCACAAGCTATCAAAGAGACAACCAACTAAGTGAAGAATGATGAAAAAGGAAATGCACAACAGAAAGACATTGGAACAAAACACAATCTGAAGCCAACGCAAACTCACTTTTGAGCCAATATAGTTACAACATAATCAAGAAGAGAATAGGGTCGATGGGTTCTCGAGAGAAAGGAAGGAAATGATTTTAATGAAATTTATCTTTTTTATTGTACTATGTTGTAATGGGTGGGCGTATGAGAGATAGGAAGATGCAAGAACTGGATCTGTACTCCAGATATATACTGTAAGTAAGAAGGAAATATCCTAGATGCATGGTGATCAGCTGTAGTAATGTATTGAGATGTACCTATTGATATCTTCTATACTAAGTATGGTGTATTTTTAATGTAAATCCATGAATGCTTATTTTCCAAGACTTCTGATATAATAGAAAGATAATGGAGATCAAATTTTGAAGATGTTCTTGGTTCATCTTACTTTATGTATGTATGAAATATCATTATGTGTTTTCTGTTGTGAATTACATGTCTTTATCATTTCTTGATGGTATGTATATTTTTGTTCTTTTGTATTAGTGTATGATGTGCTAAGGATCTGAATTGAGTATCTTACGCTATAATGGTAAAACAATACATGGGTTATAGATATGTAAAGAATTATTCTTACCCTTCCCTTAGCTCTTTTTTCTCGGTTGCGCTTCAGTTGAGACTTCTTTCCTTTCATAAATATGAAAATTCCAGCGCACTAGAATACATCGGTAACCTTTTGTTGGTAACCTGTAGAGGACCCTGGTCTGATAACTTTGTGCCAACAAAATGGTTCAGTTTCCATGACCCTAATTTTACAAGGGAATTTGTAGGGATAATGCTTCCACAGATCCACAAGTCTGACATTTGGAAATGGTGGGAATGTAAGTGTGATGCGTTCATACTAAAGGAAGTAGAGCTATAGAACCTGAAATGGGATGTCACCAAGGATTTAGTCTTCTACTAGGAAATATCAAGCGACCGGTATGAGATTTTTTGGGTAGAATTCCCAGAAAATCTATTCCAGTGGGTATATCACCTACAATAAGCACCATAATTCAAAGAACGAGTAAAATAAATTGGTTCTTGGGATACAAAGAAGCTATAATATATTCACTAGATTACTCGAGCAGTGGATTTCTGGTTTGACATGTCCTTGGAAGGCTATATCATTGAGTTTGCAGCGAAGAACCACCAATCTTTTTCATGAGCCAAAGAAATATTCAAGAAAGGGGCATGGGGAAAATTGATGAGGAAAATTCCCCTTTGGATCAAGGTATTTTTGGTGGAGGATGGGATTCTATTTGTTCCCTCGCGAGAGATGGAATCCCAACCCATGCGCTCGAGGTGGGGTGATCTTGGGGCGGGTCCATGACCTAAAAAGGGGAACAAGTTATTTGAAAGATGGGGGAATAGAAAAAAACAAGAAGTGAGTGTGCCCTAAAGAGAATCTCCATAGTTGAGAAATGGTGGCAGGGAAAGGTAAAGAGAGCAGCGAAGAAGTATGAAGTGTTGTAGAAAGAAATCAGACCCAGAGGAACAGATGAAAGAAAGATAGAGGAGTTGCAGATGTTGCAAAGACAAGAAATACTGGCAAGTCTAAGATTGCAGGAAAGAGAAGCGAAGAAATAAATAATTCCCATGGAGAGTGGACAAGATAAGGAAGGTGTAGAATTAAGAGAGGACAATGTATGTATGGATCTTGAGGAAGATGGAGAATATTTCATCCCGATCCTAGGAGGACTTGACCACAGGGCGAAGGAGGTTGCTCCAGTATAAGAAAATGAGACCCCCTAGATCAAAGAAAATGAACCATAAGTCAGTGGAACTAGAATCGAGTCGCCCATCCCCTAGGTTCCTTCAATACCCCTGGTAATCTCAGTACCTCATACTCATTAAAATTATATTTTTTCAAATTCAGTCAGTTTAGTAAGACCCGCAACAGTAAACAGTGGAAGGATATTAGGGTCACCTAGAAAATCGCAACCAGGACCATTAGGATTTATTTTGATAAGAACAAGAACACCAAAAATGGATGGAAACATAGGAGGATCGATCACCCGATACCAAAAATTCTTGGGTAAAGGGGATGAGGACATAGAACAAGATTGGTTTCTATGTGCATCCATATGGAGGTCCAGAGGGACCTTGAATGCGAACAAGTTAGTAGAATGACAGACCACCTTGAGGGGTCATTCCCTCAAATGGTACATGAAATATATTGAGCCTGGGGTACAAGGATATGCCTTTACCATTTACCAGGTGCATCATAAATCCATTTCCAAATTCAAGCTACCTCAGTCAGAAAAAAATCTCTCTCTAGATTGTGTGAGATTCAACAAAGAGAGGGAGAGTCTGTGTGGGAATATAGTCAAAATTTTAAGGATTTTATTGGGATATTGGAACACCTAATTCATGAATACCATCAAAGGGAATGGTACATCAAAGGTTTTCTACCCTTGGCATGAATCCCCTTGATGCAACAGAGGATAACCATAGTGACAGAGGCTTTGGAACAATCAATGAAGATTGAAGCTATGGCAAGATACCCAAGGATACTGAGGATAACTAGACCTCTGGTAGATTCACACATGTCTAATCTCCAAGGATAGATATTTTTTCTCATGGAGAATATTGAGAAATTAACACTACTCAATCTAGAGCGACCTCAAGTTTGGTGCATGAGATGCTACACAAAGGGGAATATGGAATGTCCGCGGAAAGGGGGAATGGGCCACACCCCTAAAAGACCAATAGGACAAGTTGTGCAGGTATCAACAACTCTGCCATTTCATGAATTATTTCAATACAACACTTTCCCAAGTACCAACCCACTCAGACAACTGAATATTGTGAAATATGTTGGACTCATGGACATGCACCAAGACACTGTCCCATCTTGCAGAAGTACTCACCTGCACCCACTACATTACATTGTGAATTCTATGGGTCCATGATGCATGCTAGAAACCATTGTAGGGAATTATATGCACTTGTCGATATACTATATCAGACTACATTTAGGATAAATGAAACACCACAAGGGTTGGGAAGAGGTCGAGGAAGTGGATTTGCATGAGGATTTATAGGAGGGAGGAATGGAGGATGGGGACCAGGTTGATGTTACAACTGTGATGAACAAGTACATAGGGCCAGATATTGTCCCCATATAAGAGGACCATGGTGTTCAAACTGCAGAAATAATTCCCATGTAACTGACGAATTCACAGATCTGATCGCAAAGTGGGAGGATTGGACTCGTAAAAGAGGATCTAACTTCATAGGCTTGGAAATCGGGATATAAGTCGAAGAGAGGTTACCTAAAGTTGACATCATAACTCACAGAGGATAAAAAATTGGGGTAGATGTAGACAATCGGCCTAAGATTCAGAAAGAAGCCCCCAAGGATAATAGGTATGATCCTTTGAAACAAAAAATATTTTTCAAAGATGCAGTAGAAATATTTAAACAAGAATCTACTCTAGAAATAAGAGAAAATCGTCCTAAAGTCAACCTGCAACCCAAGAATTTTCAAGCTTTGTCCTCACCTCTGCACCCAAGAACCCTTCAAATTCAAGAAGACCTCGAGAGAAATCCCAAAATATAATCAACCTTTTCTTTCAATTATTCTCTGAGATCTTGTGAGATTACCTCCTTTCTGAGAAGTTTTGGAACACCTTGTACCTAATCCTGGGGAATGAGTGAACCCCAAATACTGATATAACTACCAACCTCCCTGAGAAGAATACATAGAGAATACAAAGAAGGAAGGTGTGAACTGGAAAATAATTTAGTTTGGAATCTCAGTTAGATGACTTTGAAATGAAATATGTTATGCTAGACTTGGGCTCACATGTCAACATCTTACCCAAAAATAATTGGGAGGATCTAGGGAAACCTCGGTTAGTGTATTCCCCTATAAACTTGAGAATGAAAAATCAATACTGCATTTTTCTAGTAGCAAGGTTGGAAGATGTGGAAGTAGATGTTGCAGGAGTTAAAACGATAGTTGATTTTGAATTCATTGAAATCATGAGAGATGAAGACCCCTACCCCGCCTTATTAGGAATTGATTAGGTGTATGAAAATTATTCTATCATTGACCTAAAGAGGGACACGATGATGTTTGAATCATATGGAGCAAAAGTAGTTCATCCCTTAGATCCATACATGGGACCTAGATATATTGAGCTAGTGGATAATAATATGAAATAAAAACTATCGATCAGTTATACACCATAATGGATGAGGACGGATTACATCAAACCCACTACATATGGATTTGTAAGTTGGAGGAGTATAAAGTCAGTTCAGGAGGACTAAGAACTATCTTTTGATAGTTGGCAGCAGGGTTCATATGAAATATTTTCAAGAAATTGTGCAACTATCAGGGAAATGAATGGATTGGAAACGAGATAAGGGATGACCCAACATATCACAGTACTTCAGATTCGATTATCTTTCTCATTGATATAGATGGAATATTTGAGCCAGAGCAAAGGATATTGGTTATGGGCATAGATTTGAAGGACACCCCAGCCAAGTGGTGGGCCACTCATAGAGCTTCGCTTCTATTGGGAGGATGAAAAAAGATCTATTTGATACATATTTCTCATAAGTGATCAAGTAACAATAGAGACGAACATGGATTTTCATGAAGCACAATTGTTCGATGGGAAGTCTGACCCCAGAATGCATGTTGAGTAGTGCATTAAGCAATGGAAAGTTGCACAAGTACCATATCAGTTATGGGATCAATTATTTTTCCACTCATTAGGTGCAATTCCAAAAACCTAGTACATACATGAAGAGACTAGAAGACAAACAAACAAGTGGCAGACACTAGAAGACCAATTTTGCAGAGATTTTTCGTTTACTAGTAAGACTCATGAGCTCCACCTAGTCCTTCAAAGAATTTGAGAGATGTTATTTATTGATGATTATGAATCAATATCAATCCCAGTGGTATGTTCTAATCATGCCCATTTTCTTCATTCCAATCGATACCACAACCCTATTAGAATATCGGTATCATGTTGTAAAGTTGATAAAGACATGGAAGAACCTAATGAAGTAGAATAACTTAGGAACCTTATTATTAAAGAAACTGTAGGAACTAGGGAAATCCATGATACTACACCTAGTCATACAAGTAATACCTATACCCATCCTCTAAAGTTGTGGAAATTAAACATAGGGACCGAGGAGAATCCACAGATAGCCTCTATAGAGGATGGTTGGGATGAGTAGACCATGAATGAAATATAGAGTCTATTGCATGAATATGAATACTTATTCCCAAAAACCTTTTCAGAAATGAAAGGCATAAAAGGAACCATGAGAAAGATGAATATCAAACTAAAACCTGACTCAAAACCCGTGAAGCACAGACCATATCATCTCAAACCCAAGGTAAAAGAAAAGGTCAAAATAGAAATAGACAAAATTCTTACGGCAGGACTAATCTTTCCATTCGAATAAGCAGAATGGGTTAGCCCTGTAGTAATACAGAGAAAAAAGGGTATTAAGGACATTCAATTCTATATTGAATATATGAGTTTGAATTTTTCATGTGTATACGATCCATTTCTGACACCCTTCAATGATGAGGTATTAGATCAAGTTCCGGGAAAAGAAGCATATTCATTTATAGATGGATTCTTGAGGTATCACCAAATCATAATTTTAGAGGATGAAAAGAAGAAGACCACTTTTATAACTGAGTGGGGGTCATTCGTATATAACATAATGACTTTTGGCCTAAATAATGCCCATGTAGTCTTCTCCAAGATTGTTATTGCAACATTTCATGATTTCATACACAGGTTCCTAGAACTCTACATGGATGATTGGACGGTATACAATTTGTTGAATGAGCACGTAGGGATACTTTGATTGATGTTTGATAGATGTTGGGAGTTAGAGATAGCTCTAAACCCAAAGAAATGTATTTTCTACATACTGCATGAAAAATTTCTAGGCCACATTTTTTGTCGAGAAGGATTTATGGTAGACCTAGCTAAATTCACAGTTATCCTGAACATGTTGCCACCTACAAGTGATAAAAAATTGTGCAGGAAGCTTGTGCATATATTATACTAACATAGGTTCATTAGAAGATATGATAGTATTACAACACCATTGGATAAATAACTAAATAAGTATGAAGCATTTCAATTGACGGTGTATTGTGACAAGGCGTTTGATACATTCAATGAAAATGTTAGTATTGCACCAATCCTTATACACCCCAATTGGAAAATTGAATTCCATGTACACAAGGATGCATCGAATTTTGTGCTAGGAGCTATCTTAGCACAACCAAGGGAAGGGAATATTGATCACCCTATATACTTTTCCAGTAGAAAATTGCCTCAAGCTGAACACAACTACACAACAACCAAAAGGGAAGGTTTGGCTATGATTTATGCGTTGCAAAAATTTTGAAACTATTTACTAGGTTCTCATTTTAAGTTTTTCATTGACCATTATGTGCTGAAATACCTTGTAAATAATCCTATTCTTGAAGGAATGATTTGCAAGTGGCTCTTACTCTTCCAGGAGTTTTCCTTTGAGGTAATTGTCAAACCTAGAAGATGTAACGTAGGACCAAATCACCTGTCAAAACTAGAATCAGGGGAAAGTGGAAGAGAAGTGGACGACCAACTCCTCGATGTAGTCCTATTCCGTATTGAAGTCATTCCATAATATATCGAAGAGATTGTTGCTTTCCCTAAAGAATTATTCTGCAACCCAGAAGAGGCACCTGGTATTCCGTACAACATATTACCAACTGATTAAAGGCCAAATATATAATATGGGACTTGATATCATTCTCATAAGGTGTCTCCTAAACCATGAAAGGAAAGATATCCTATGGGAATTCCATAGTGGAATTATGGTATGGAACGTTGGAGGGAAAGATACAACAGACAAGGTTCTCCAAGAAGGATTATGGTGGGAAAAGTTATTCAAAGATGCTAACGTCTATGCTAGGTATTGCAATGTTTTTCAATGAGTAGGGAATTGATCATGCATAGAAGAATTACCTATTGAGCCGATTAGGGAAATGCAATCATTTGAGAAGTGGGTTGTTGACTTTATTGGACCAATTAACCTGCTCGAAAGACATACAAAGGTGAGATATATCATTACCGCAATAGACTATCTTACGTGGTGGGATGAAGCAGAAGAGGTCCAAGATTTTTCAAGAGACTCAATGACTACATTTATATTTGAAAATATTATTGCTCGGTTTGGATGTCCTAGGAGCCTGACTAGTGATCAAGGGAGCCATTTCATTAGTAGCACAATCACAACATTAACAACACAATTTCTTATTCAACACCACAAGATAAGTCCTTATCATCCACAATCTAATGGAATAGTATAGGAATTCAATAATATTTTGGAGAGAGGAATAATGAAAGTGCGTTATGCAAACATGGAGGCCTAGGATAATATATTTCCAGCAGTTTTATGGGCTTATAGGATACCAAAAATAAGTTTCACAAGTACACCTCATTTTAGTTGGCTACGGGAAGGAAGTTGTGGTACATATAGAGTTTATTACCCCTAGTCTCTATATAGATCAGGCTACACACATGTAGATCAGGCTACACACATGAAGAATGATACATTCATTGCGTAAAGGATTGCAGACCTATAGGAACTGGAATAAGAAAGGTTCCTCATTGATTTTCACCGATGAGTGGAAAAATCTAGGTAGAAGGCTTGACACGATCGAAACATATATACTAAGAGGTTTTCATAAGGCGATAAGGTACTCCTCTATGACAGTAGCTATCAAAAACATCAAGGAAAGTTTTACATGCATTGGTCAGGGACATTTCTAGTGGCTGAAATCAAACAATTTGGTGCAGTCAAGCTAGCATAACTAGATGGTGTCCTTTGACCAGGGTGGGTGAATGACGCACACATGAAACCATACATTACACCCACTTAACAAAAAACATGGTTGCTCCAATCCAAAGGTGCATGTACATTAGGTAGACTTTTATTTTCTATCGAAATTTGTAGCAATGTTGAATCTTTCTTTATGAAATAATGTCGGAGTGTGCTTAGGAGTGCCACAACATATCCATCTCATTTTCATTGTAGGTGTTTTTTGTAGAATTCCTACATAGGAATGCCTTATCTGACACATCTTCAATCTAATCATTCATACATGTACATCCATCAGAAAATATTTATGTTCAAGGGAGAATCTAAACTGAACTTTATTAACGACTAAGTCATAGTGGCGTTATTTCTAGTTGTAGCTTTTAGGGTAATTGTTGAAGAATTGTCAGCAAGTCCCGTCACGAATTAAAAGTGATTTTCCATGTATATCCTATTGATAATCCTACCATGATCCTCAACCGTTAAAATGGTAATACCCTCACACCAACCATGTGTTCAGTAAGAGACCCATTAAATTTTGAATCTGACTCGAATATTTTACCCCGTTACCAGTCCCGTTGCACATCTGCGTCATAGATTGCACTACTAGCCTAATTAATTTCTCATTGATGATACATTAATGATCTATCCCATTAACTTAGCTATAATACGCATAAATATTTATATTTATGTCAATATTATTTTGTCAGAGCACAGAGAAGGGAGAAAATGTTTAGAGTGTGATGGCCAATGGATTTTTAAACAATATAATATTAAAGAGTAAATTATTTTCATTTGTAATTCGCCTTTGGAATATAGCCATCAAAGTAAATGGAAAGGAACACTTGAATGAAGTCCTAAGCTATCGAAGTAACGAGAGAAGAGTGAATGTTTGGAGTCGAAAAGCCTAGGTAATATAAGGTCCCACATATATTTAATAATATTAAACTCTTCTCTTTCATGATTGGCAGTCAGAGTAACGAGAGGAGAACACATGTTTCAAGTGCAAAGACCTAGAGGTGATGGCCTGAATTGACATAATATTTAATATATATAATAAATGAACACAAATTTCAAAATTATTTTAGGAGTTGACTTTGAAGAGTTAAGAGCACAACTCCAAAGGGTTCTGAGTACAAATATGAAGGGTTCAAAGTACAACTCCGAAGAGTTCGGAGTATGACTCCGAAGAGTTCTAAGTATGTTAGCTCAAATATTATAAGGTTTCAAATATACAATATTGCATGTGAAGGAGGATTGAATTACTTGAAATAAAACAAAATATTAAACATATTTAATTCGTTTTCTTTCCCTATATATATATATATATTGTTGGAGTTACTTCACACACACCTATGATTTATTTTTCCTGAGGTTTTTCCTTGTTTATTATTCATAATTAGTCATTATCCAGTCTCCTATAATTTAGGGGAGAATATTCCACTTGGAGAATATTCTCTTTCAGTTGACACTTCAGTTTGACTAGTTGAGTTGAGTTTAGATGTTGCTTTGGTTTTGTCACCATGCAACATTGGGATCATCACCAGATAATGTGCACTTTCCTTGGGATCATCACCATACTGGCGGATTACCCTTGATTTCATGAGTTAACTCCTCACTACTCTATGTCCAGTCAGTTAACTGAAGACTAGTTGACTAGTTAACTCAACTAGGTGGTAGTTCACTCCCGTAACTACTTAAGAGACTAGACTAGGTGGCAGTTCACTCCCATAACTAATGTTGTGTGTCTAGATCACTCTAGGCCACCACTATGGCTCATTAGTTACTCATGGATCCTATATCTATTGTAAATTATTCACTCTTTGAGTGTGTAAAACGGTTAATGAGAATTCTTTCATTATTTCTCTCCTTATTCTTCTTTCTCCAATTATCTCTGCAAATGTGTGTATTATTGTTTAGCTAGATCTATTATGTGAAGTTTCAACACATTTACATGGTATTAGAGCCAATGGACTGCTAATAAAAAACTACACCAAATTATTTTTGGAGGTACTGAAGATTGAAGAACACGGAAAAGATGGAATATATATTTTACTCACCAATAATACTTCTCACGCCTCATAACTGTTTGGAGTGAAGCCAAAGATTCTACTTCTTCTCATAAGTATAGGATTATACCAAATAACCATGGCAATGGAAGTAGATTCTGATTCCGCCGATGAGAAAAATGACTTTGTCAATAGATAAGATATGGCCATAGGATTTATCTTCTTGTCTATTTCTCCTGAAATTCTCCATCAAGTATATGATGACTCATAGGAATAAACTCCAAATGAATTATGGACCAGATTAGAGGTTCTATTTGGGAATAAACAATATTGTGAATATTTCATGTAGGAGGTTGAATAGATAGAGCTAGAAGAGAAGCCATCAGAGGATCAAACATTTTATTCTGAAGAGTCTTCTACACAAGTATTTGCACAAATTTGTATTCCATTAATTGAATATGATGTATACTCCATTTGATATTTTTTTTCTGAATTTCAAGTGGAAGATATATGGCATGCATCTCAGGGGTCACATGTAGACACTTTTCCATGCACAATGCATGCATCTCAAGAGACAAAAAGGGAGCCATGCACATCAGACTCAATTCTGATATTTTTTGAGAAACATTTGAAAAAACAAATTGGATATTTGAATTCGTCTCGGGAAAATGTCCAATTTCCAAAAAACAATTTTCTAAAATGGATTCTAGGAAGTGGAGTTATGATCATTTTAAAATCAATAAAATTTCAGCGTTTTTCCGAAAACGATCGTACGGTTTTAGAAATTTCATCCAAACTTTATTTGGATATTCTTCATTAAAAGAAGAGAAAGTAGATATGTGTAGACATCTCAATGGTGCATATACTTCATCATCTCCATGCATACATCTACATCTTCAACAAAATCTTCAACGAGCACAAACTTGCACAGTTGTGAGGTCTTCTTGGAGTGAAGGACACAGTTGCTTAGCAACTGCTTTTTGTTGCTTCTCCTTTTTATTTTTTTTACATACATTGTACCTTGAGGGGGGGGGGGGCATTCCCATGAGGTTTTTCCTCTTTCCTCACTTTAGTTTCAGTGTATCTTTTGTACTTGGGTACCTAACATGGCCTCGTTGTCGGGACCCAATATTTATTTTCACCATACTGATGTTCAGGGGGGGTGTTGGAGTTACTTCACACACACTTAGGATTTATTTTCCCTAAGTTTTTTCCTTGTTTATTAGTCATAATTAGTCAGTATCCAGACTCCTATAATTTAGGGGAGAATATTCTCTTTCAGTTGACACTTTAGTTTGACTAGTTGAGTTGAGTTTAGATGTTGCATTGGTTTTGTCACCATGAAACATTGGGATCATCACCAACTAATGTGAAATTGGCTTGGGATCATCACCAGACTATCGCATTACCCTTTATTTTATGAGTTACCCTTGATTACCCTTGATTTCTTGATTTCCTGAGGAAAAGAAAAAATTTAATACCCCATCCCTTAAAAAGATACTTAGGGGGTTCAATGTTTTACAGAGTGGTATCAGAGAAGGAAACATCACTAGGCCTAGATGCACCATAAATAGGGCCCAGGACTAGTATAAAAAGGTCAAGGCAAGCCTATTAGAAAGGGTTCATTTGTGTTGGAAAAATTAATTATTATCTACACAATCTCCTTGATTGAAATTTCTTTTTGGAACTTCTTACGACAAAAAAGTTACATGTTGATTTATAGCAGAAGGAGCATATTGTTGCTTTATGATAGTTACTCCTTCAAAATGGGAATACACTATCAAGGACTAATGGTTGAACTGTAATGTGAATGGCTAAAAATGGTAGAGTCATGTTAAGAGATTATTAAGCTCAAGAGATGGATGAACTAGTGATTGTAATGTTACCTCTAAGCATGGAAGTTGTAGCCTATAGAATTTATGATGGTTGTTTATATGAGGGCTAAGACCCCTACGAAAAATTTTGTGTGGTTAAAGGAATTGAACATGAAGTGATAGAATCCTTGGTAGTAATAAATTGTTTCTTTAATAAAAGAAACTTAACCCTGTATGTATCACCCCTCGTAACTAGGGGGTTGATGGGAAATTGTAAGTTCAATTTACGTGACCTGTAATGAATGAAAATTGTTGCTAGAATAACCCATTTAAGAAAATAAAATGGAGTTCTTTGGACTGTCACTAGTCCTCCTAAAAGAGGTAAAGTGATATGACAGCATGACCCAGATTATGAACTTGTGGTTGTACTAAAGAGAGTGTATCTACCTATTGACCTAAAATTTTGTCTATGCAAGTGAATGAAAAAAGGAAAATAGTTGGAATACATATGCATTCTAGGCATGGGTCAAAATTCTTGGTGCATGAGGATATGTTGGAATGCATATGGAAAATACTAAGTATGAATATAACATGCATATAGACTTGTTATAGTCTATTATTGGATGTAAAATATGGTGATTTCATAGATCATATGGTTAGAAATTATCTTATTATATTATCATAAGTAGAATGTTGATGGTATTAATGGCATGTTACCTTATGAGGATAAGGTAGAATGGTTAACGAAATGTTGACCCTAAATGTGTTGAAGAAAGTGTTGGGGCATTTATAGATGACCAATTGGTCATATTAACATCCAAAGGTGGATGGTAGCCATATAGGTATGGCTTGGTATGCTCAACTAACAATGAGATGGAATATAGAAAAGGATTTCCTTAATAAGAAGGTATGTTGATCAAGAATGTTTTGAGGCTAGATTGGTTGTCTTGTTTCCTTCAGCACTGTTGAAATTTCCCATATTGTATTTCTAGGTTGTGGAATTCTTTTATAACAATTTAGGAAATAGTGTTTTCTTATTGGTTGTTGTCATGTAGAGAGGACAACATAATGGTGAATATGTTTGGGATACTTTCCATGTGAATGACTATAATCTCTCAATAGAGAGGGAAACATAGTGTTGAGTAATCCTATGAGACTATCAGAAGAATGACTATAATATCTCTACGAGGAAGGATTTGGAAGTTTGAAATGTCCATGTGAGTGAATGACATGGGAAAAGGTGCAAGCAATGAGCTTTCATGATGGTTATTTATATATGTTTGTGTATGTTTGAGTGCATGTATTGAATGCGTTATAAGGATACCCGATATGAAGACTAATATTAAGACCAAATAGATATGAATGAATGATATAAAAATGTGCAAGTGATGCACATGTATGATGTATGAGTATATGTATACTAAAGGCATGATATGATTTCCTGGATAAGTGAACTTTAAGGCAAGAATTTCACTTTCCAAGATTGAATAAAATACCATGGATGCATGGATGACTCTATTTTGAAGAGTCATGATTGTTTTTTTTTAATAATAGCTTGAGGAGGATGTGTTCCATTTCCTCGGGAAAAGCTAGTATAAGTTAATGAAAGAGTAAACGAGAAGGGATGATTTGTTGTCATGATAAAGGGGAAACATTATTATGTCTTTAAATACTGAATGTAAATGATTGTGTACAATCATGAAAAAATTAATTTTCAATAGATATAAAAATGAAACTGTAAAGTGTGACTATGGTGTACACACACACCACATGCTAAAGCATGTGATTGAAGCATAGTGTGAATGCAAACTGATTGAATAAATGTGCATATATGAATGCACAATTTGAATGCATAATAGAGATGCATGTTGATAATTCCTTATGAAATATTGTGTAAGAATCTGAAATGACAAAGTTGAGGCTAACTTGAGGTTGAGATCATCTCAGATAGTGATGGATATGTAATAAGGAAGTTGTGTGATGAGACAGTTCCAAGTGGAGAAATTGTGTGAGCACTCTTTCATGAGAACAAAGTCATAATATTAATGAATGATGGAAAAACTAGACAACATATTACAAAGTCTATGTGTACAATAATCCTGTATTACATTTTAAAATATCATGCATGAGAAAAA
>ML838169.1:29587-39829 GCA_009831015.1 Picea engelmannii | reverse complement strand
GACTCTACATTGATGACTGAGCCCTAAATAAAATCACAGTCTGAAACTGGTACGCGATTCCTCGAATCGACGACCTCTTTGATCAGCTCATAGGGGCCAAATACTTCAGTAATATTGATCTGAAGCCTGGCTAACACTAGGTCCCAATAGAACAAACAGATGTATGGAAGACCACCTTCAAGTCAAAAGAAGGTCTTTTTGAATCGCTGGTCATGCCCTTTGGTTTGAAAAATGCTTCGACAACTTTTATGAGGATGATGGATGATATCCTACGACCTTTCACCAATACTTTTGTAGTGGTGTATCTGGATGACATCCTCATATACAACAAGACTTGGGCGAAACACAACTTGCAACATATTTAACAGGTTCTGCACACCCTACGACAACACAAACTATATGCAAACTTGGAAAAATGTTCCTTCGACATGGACAGGGTCCATTACTTAGGCTACATTGTTGATCAACATGGTGTGCATGTGGATCCAACCAAGATCCAGATCATCCATGAATGGGGAGCCCCAACAACACTCACTGAACTTCAGAGCTTCTTGGGCCTCGCCAATTTCTATCGCAAGTTCGTGTTGGAATTATCTCATATCGCATGGGCCCTCAGCCAAGTAACCAGGGGTGGCGGTAAGGAAAATTTTTTGTGGAGTCTATCCCAACAACAAGCCTTCGATGACTTGAAGACGAATTTGTTCTCATCCCCAATACTTTCATTACCAAACTTGCAACATCCCTTTGAGATCCAGACATATGCTTCAGACTATGTTGTGGGCATCGTTCTCACTCAACACGGCCACCCCGTGGCATACCATAGTGAGACACTATCATATGTTGTCCTTAAGTACCCTACTTATGAAAAATAAATTTATTCCATTGTCCAAGCCTGCCACCAGTGGATACATTAGATTCTTGGGAAGGAGACAACCATTCACACTCATCACAAGCCACTACAGTTCATGCAGACCCAAGGAAAATTGCAGAATGACCACCATCATAAGTGGTCCACATACTTACAACAGTTCCACCTCAACATCAAGTATAAAATAGGAAGTACCAACCAAGTTGTTTATTCCCTTAGGCGACCTCCAGTCGTGACACTCACCATGGTGCTAGACTCTTGCAGCCATGAGATCTCCAGATGGCCCCACCTCTACGAGACAGACACTAACTTCTCCACCACCTTCCAAATGTTGGGCACCAACTCAATGGTCGCTAATTTCCATCTTCAAGATGGGTTGTTGTGCCGTCTGGGCCATCTCTATGTTCCATCAAGCGAGCGCATGAAGATGATTTGGGAATCTCACTACAGTCGGGTGGTAGGACAGTTTGGCGTCAAAAAGACAGTGGTAGTGTTGTAGAAACATTTCTACTAGCCGAAAGTTCGATGGGATGTCAGAAAGTATATCAAGTCCTACACCGCTATTATATTTCCAAACCAACCACTAAGAAACATGGCTTGTACACCCCTCTACCTACTCCTGATAAGTCATGGGGATCCATCTCAATGGACTACATGTCGGGCCTCCTGTCCACCATGAGGGGAAACAAATGTGTTTTTGGGATCACACATCACATCAGAAGTCACTGCCAAGATCTTCTTTGAAAGAGTATGTGTACATTTTGGGATAACACAAACCATTATCGTAGACCATGACAGTCGGTTCCTCAACACATTCTGGTCGAGCCTCTGGTCACTGCAAGATACTAAGCTCACCAAATCCACTGCCTTCCAACCCTAGATAGATGGCCAAACTGAGGTCGTCAATCAGATGATCATACATATCCTGCGCATGTACAATTGAAAACACCCACACACATGGGATGAGAGCCTTCCCTATGTCCAACATAGCTACAACCAAGCCCTGCATAACTCAACTGGCCATAACCCCTTTCAAGTGGGGTTGGGATTCCAACCAAATGGCCCCATGGATGTTGCACTACCCCTAGTGACCAACTCGACCGACTCGTCCCCTGCTCCACCAAAAGTTGACAAAGTCACCCGGTTCATTGACCGAATCCAACACATCTGCCAAAAGGTTCAGGATATTCTACAGAAGTCTAATGCCAAGTACAAGCAACGCCATGATCAACATCGGGTGCCACATAAGTTTCAGGTTGGAGACAAAGTTTGGTTGCACTTGCATAAATAACGCCTTATAGGGCCCCATCAGAATCTTCACCCACTTTGATATGGGTCGTACACCATCACCAAGGATATGGGTGTCAATTCTTTTGAGCTCAACATTCCCCCTTTCCTTGGCCTACACCCAGTCTTCAACGTGTCCCTCCTTCAACCATATTTCCCACCATTATTGGACACCTCAAAGATAGTAGAGCAGTTGACACCGATAGATCTCAACCCTAACTGCATGCAACAGGAATATAGTGATCATATTATGGACACATAAATCAAGTACACTCGACAACAAAGGATCCATCTTTATCGAGTCATCAAAGCAGGGCAGCTCCTACACCAAGGCAAGTGGCTCACTCGGGGCAAAATACAGTAGAAATTTCCTTGTCTAATGGTGGAACTCAACGCAATCGATACCATTGCTTCCTAAGGAGGGAGGATTGATCTAGGTGGATATCTGTGGCCACCCACATTTTCCAACTCGCTCAAAACAGTTTTCATGCAATGTTGGCAATTTACTATTTTTAGCCATTTTAAACTTCTGGGGCCATTTTGAGGGCCTAAATGATTTTTTTTCGGGATAGAGATTCTCAATAATAGTTTAAGGCTTAGATTGAGCCCCCAAAATGAATCTCCTCTATGATACCTTTCCAACGGGCTATCGTGCGCCTAAAACGAAGATCATATGCAAAAGTTACGACCCCGAGAAGTTGATGTACTAAGTTACGCAAACAGGGCCCACATGACTTTTGGCACTTCATCTCCTAGGGTTAGGTTTTTGGATGTCTAGGGTTTTTGATATTCTTTTTTATTATAAAAAGGCCTTCAAAGCCTCATTGTAATCATATTATTGCGAATGAGTTCAACCTTCACATCTCTTCTCAGAGATAAGTCGCCACCATTACAGCAAGCTTATTTTCGCTGCATTTTACAGTTTCAGCTTATTTCCTTATTGAATAGAAAACTGGTTTTACTGTATCTCTGTTATTTTGTGTTAAACATATTTTAATAATCTGTATTCAATTCATTCTCCTCATAAAATCTGGGTCAGTGGTATTAGAGCGCTATGGTCCTTGTCATCTTAATGCATGTCCCCAACGAGGTCAGGGTACAAAGAATTGGATCTCGAGCTTGTTTCTCTTGAGGAAAAAATCTCTCACACAACCAAACGACCTCTCATGGAAGGAGAAAAGAAATATTACGGGGCAAGAGATCATTTCAAAATGTTCCTGGAGGAATCCCTCACACAACAGAGGAACAAGATGATGGATAGTTTCACGCAAATCCTTCGACGGCTACCAATAGGTGACGAATCTTCCTCGAGCGGAAGCGTCGCCCCCTACAAGGTGCAAATAAACTTCGATATTCCTATATTTGAAGGTCAGATAGACAAAAATGTTGTAGACAAGTGGTTGAATCTACTAGAAGGGTATTTTTTTGTCCATAACTTTTTGAATAGAGAAAAGATTAATTTTGCACTCCTCAAAGTCGTTCCCCATGTCAAATATTGGTGGGAAAATTTTTGTAAGAAAAAGGAAATAGAGGAACCCTCATTATTTATAGTCATGACCACCTAGGAATCCTTCACAGATGCTATTAATGAACAATACTACCTTGTCGGAAGTTATGACGACTTGTATACCAAATAGACCACACCGCGGCAAGAAAGAGACCAAGCAGTGCAACAGTTCACAAATATCTTCAGAGCGACCAAGCTGGGTATCAAAGATTCAGAGTGACATATAGTGCTCACGTATCACGGTGCTCTACATAGATACATCCATACCAAAATGGAATTTCTGGACATCTCGTCCTTGGGCACAACCTACCAATATGCTGTCAAAATCGAGTAGAAGCTCAAACAAAAGATGTGACAATTTGGGCCTGGGAACCCTTCACAGCAAAAGCTAGGAAGTGGCGGCCCCAACCCACATAAAAAATGACAAAGAAAATATGGACAGTATCAGGAAAACTAGTCCAAGCTGCAAGCAAAGGACACCATAAAGACGAAGAAAGATATCAGGAAGTGGTGCAACTTCCATAAGAGCCCTTGGCATAACACTGCTGAGTGTCGCTCAAAGTAGTCGTTGGTGGCCGAAGTGAAATCCTCTGAGTCAGATAGGGATTTTGACTCTGAGTCAGAACCAGAAAGGGGAAGATGGATCATTGATGCTGAACCTAGTAATACCGTTGCTACCACCAAGCTCCAGCCTGGTGAACCAGACGATCCAGAAGAAGACGAGTGCCTCTTCCATTCAAAGATGTGGGTAAAGGGCACCCCACTGCACTTCATTGTTGATTGCGGTAGATAGAAGAACCTCATCTCAGCAGAGGTCATCAAGTGATTGGCCCTGCCGATGATGCCGCACCCAAAACCCTACACCATTGGATGGCTCCACCAAGGAAGCGATCTCTGCATTAGCCAACAGTGTCGAATGTCATAGGACATCAAGTCATTCAAAGACGAGGTATTGTGTGATATAGCTCCTCTCAAAGTTTGTAATGTTCTTTTGGGCCAACCTTATTTATGGAAACATCATGTTGTATATGAGTCTAGGCCTCATAGTGTTATTATTACTTTGAACAATAAATTGTATAGGATACTCGACGTAGTCCCTTCTAGTGCTATTTCCTTGATCTCTTCCAAGAAATGCAGGAAGTTCATCTCTAAGACCGAAAAATTTGTCTTCTTCATGATTCGCTCTCAGAGTGAGGGAAAGATTAGAGCCATATTTAGAGCCTCTTCGGCCGATCTCTTCACACAACAGAATAAAGTGGATAAGGTCGTGGAAGAATACTCAAATGTCTTCTCCTCTCCTACCGGAGTACCTCTGCACTGCCAAGTCAAGCATCCCATCGATATGACCCTAGGCACACCACTACCCAATTGGTTAGTCTACCGCTGCTCTTTTTTACAAAACAAGGAGATCAAGAGGCAGATCCAAGAACTGTTCCACAAGGGGCACATACGTCCCATCTCATCGGCTTGTGGGAGTCCAACTGTGTTGGTGCAGAAAAAAGATGGGACCTGGTGATTCTGCATTGATTACCGAGCCCTGAATAAAATCACAGTCTGAAACTGGTACCTGATTCCTCAAATTGACGGCCTCCTTGATCAAATCATGGTGGCCAAATACTTCAGTAAGATTGATCTGAAGTCTCGCTAGCACCAGGTCTCAATAGAACAAAGAGATGTATGGAAGACCACCTTCAAGTTAAAAGAAGGTATTTTTGAATGGTTGGTCATGCCCTTTGGTTTGACAAATTCTCCAACAAATTTTATGAGGATGATAGAAGATATCCTATGACCTTTCACCAATACTTTTGTAGTGGTGTATCTGGATGACATCCTCATCTACAACAAGACTTGGGTGGAACAATTGCAACATATTCAACAGGTTCTGAACACCCTACAATAACACGAACTATATAAAAACTTGGAAAAATGCTCCTTCGGCATGGACAAGTTCCATTACTTAGGCTACATTGTTGATCGACATGGTGTGCATGTGGATCCAACCAAGATCCAGGTCATTTGTGACTGGCCATCCCCAACCACACTCACTGAACTTCAGAGCTTCTTCGGCCTCGCCAATTTCTATCTTAGGTTCATGTTGGGATTCTCTCATATTGCATGGGCCCTTAATGAAGTAACCAGGGGTGGCATTAAGGAAAAATTTA
This sequence comes from Picea engelmannii, assembly GCA_009831015.1. Taxonomy (NCBI): domain Eukaryota; kingdom Viridiplantae; phylum Streptophyta; class Pinopsida; order Pinales; family Pinaceae; genus Picea; species Picea engelmannii. The sequence continues at coordinate 34,005 of ML838169.1, read as the reverse complement.
TGTGGGGCATGTCCCAACAACAAGGCTTCGATGAGTTGAAGAATCGTTTGTGCTCATCCCCAACACATTCATTATTGGACCTGCAACATCCCTTTGAGATCGAGACAAATGCTTTAGACTATGTTGTAGGTATCGTTCTCACTCAACACAGCCACCCCGTGGCATACCATAGTGAGACACTATTAGATGTTGTTCGTAAGTACCCTGCTTAAGAAAAAGAAATGTACTCCATTGTGCAAGCCTATCGACAGTGGAGACATTACATTCATGGGAAGGAGATAGTCATCCACAGTGATCACAAGCCACTATAGTTCATCCAGACCCAAGGAAAATTGTAGAATGACTGACATCATAAGTGGTCCACATACTTACCGCAGTTCCACCTCAACATCAAGTATAAAACAGGAAGTACCAATCGAGTTGTTGATTGCCTCAACCAATCTCCAGTTGCGACACTCACCACGGTGCTAGACTCTTGCGTCCATGAGACCTCTGGATGGCACCACCTCTACGAGACAGACCCAGAATTCTCCACCACCTACCAAATGTTGGATTCTAACTCAGTGGTCACTAATATCCATTTTCAAGATGGGTTGTTGTTTCATTTGGGCCATCTTTGTGTTTGATCAAGCGAGTGCACGAAGTTGATTTGGGAAGATCACTACAGTTGAGTGGCAGGACACTTTGGCATCAAAAATACAGTGTCAATATTGCAGAAATATTTCTACTGGCTAAAACTTCGACAAGATGTCGGCAAGTATATCAAGTCCTGCACTGCTCGTGCGATTGTTAAACTGACCACTAACAAATAGGGCCTTTACACCCCTCTACCTACTCCTGACAGTTCATGGCAATCCATCTCAATGGACTACATGTTTTGCCTCCCATACACCAAGAGGGGAAATGACTTTGTTCTTGTGGTTGTTGATCGTTTTTCCAAGATGGTGATTCTATTTGCCTTCAAGAAGAACATCACATCAGAAGTCACTGCCAAGATATTCTTTGAATGAGTATGTGTACATTTTGGGATCCCACAAACCATTATCTCAAACTGTGAGAATCTATTCCTTAGCACATTCTGATTGAACCTCTGGTTACTGCTAGATACTAAGCTCACCAAATCCACTTCCTTCCACCCCCAGAAAGATGGCCAAACTGAGGTCGTCAATGGGATGAGCGTACATATCCTGTGCATGTACAATTGGAAACACCCCCACACATGGGATGAGAGTCTTCCCTATGTCCAACATAGCTATAACCGATCCCTTCATAACTCAACTGGCCACAACCCATTTTAGGTGGGGTTGGGATTCCAATCATTGGGGCCCATGGATGTTGCACTACCCCTGGTGACCACCTCGGTCGAATCGTCCCCTGATCCACCAAAAGCTGAGAAAGCCACCTATTTCATTGAGTGGATCAAGCACATCCACCAACAGGTTCAGGATAATGTATAGAATTATAATGCCAAGTACAAGCAACGCCATGATCAACATCGGGTTCCACATAAGTTTCAGGTGGGAGACAAAGTTTGGTTGCACTTGCATAAAGAACACCTTATAGGGCCCCATCAGAAGCTTCTCCCACTCTGTTATGGGTCGTACACCATCACCAAGGCTATGGGTGATAATACTTTTGAGCTCAACATTCCCCCTTTCCTTGGCCTACACCCAGTCTTAAACGTGGCTCTCCTTCAGTCATATTTCCCACCATTATTGGACACCTAAGAGATAGCAGAGCGGTTTACACTGACATATCTCAAACCTAAATTCATGAAATAGGAATCCAGTGATCATATTGTGGACACACAGATCAAGGACACTTGACATCAAAGGATCCAGCTTTATCGAGTCATTAAAGTAGGGCAGGTCCTACACCAAGGCAAGTGGCTCACCCGGGGCCAAATTTAGGAGAAATTTCCTCGTCTGATGGTGGAACTCAATGAAATGGATAAAATTGCTTCATAAGGAGGGAGTATTGATCTAGGTGGATATCGGTGGCCATCCACCTTTTCCAACTCGCTCAAAACAATTTTCATGCAGTTTTGGCAATTTACTATTTTGAGCCATTTTTAACTTTCGGGGCCATTTTGAGGGCCTAAATGAAGGTTTTTCAGGATAGATATTCTCAATGATATTTGAAGGATTCTATTGATCCCCCAAAATGAATCTCCTCGATGATACCTTTCCAACGGGCTATCATGTGCCTAAAATGGAGATCATATGCAAAAGTTACGACCTCGGGAAGTTGATGTACTACCTTACCCAAACGGGGCCCACATGACTTTTGGCACTTCATCTCCTAGGGTTAGGTTTTTGGATGTATAGGGTTTTTGACATTCCTGTTTATTGAAAAAATTCCTTGAAAGCCTCATTGTAATCATCTTATTGTGAATGAGCGCAACCGTCATGTCTCTTCTCAGAGATAAGTCACCACCATTCCAACAAGCTTGTTTCCGCTGCATTTTACAGTTTCAACTTATTTCCTTATTGAATAGAAAACCAGTTTTACTGTATCTCTGTTATTCTATGTTAAGCATCATTTAATAATCTGTATTCAATTCGTTCTCCTCATAAAATCTGGGTCAGTGGTATCAGAGCGGTATGCTCCTTGTCGTCTTAATGCATGTCCCCAATGAGGTCAGGGTACAAAGAATTGGGTCTCGATCTTGTTTCTGTTGAGGAACAAAGATTTAACACGCCCAAATGACCTCTCATGGAAGGAGAAAATAAAGATAATGGGGAAAGATATCCTTTCAAAATGTTTCTTGAGGAAGACCTCACACAACAGAGGAACGAGATGATGGATAGTTTTACGCAAATCCTTCTACGGCTACCAATAGGCGACGCATCTTCCTTGAGCGGAGGCGTCACCCCCTTCAAGGTACAAATCAACTTCGATATTCCTATATTTAAAGTTCAGATAGACACAGATGTTGTAGACAAGTGGTTGAATCTACTAGAAGGGTATTTTTCTATCCATAACTTTTCAAATAGAGAAAAGATTATTTTTTCACTCCTCAAAGTTGTTCCCCGTGTCAAAGATTGGTGGGAAAAATTCTGTGATCAAAAGGAAACAAAGGAACCCTCATTATTTATAGTCACAACCACCTAGGAATATTTCACGGATGATATTAATGAACAATACTACCATGTCAGAAGTTATGACGGCTTCTATACCAAACAGACCACACTGCGGAAAGAAAGAGACCAAGCAGTGCCAGAGTTCACAAATATCTTCTATACCTTACGCACCAAGATGGGTATCAAATATTCAGAGTGACATCTGGTGCTCACATATCGTAGTTCTTTACATAGATACATCTAGACCGAAATGGAATTTCTAGACATCTCGTCCTTGGGCACGACCTACCGATATGCCGTCAAAATCGAGCAGAAGCTCAAACAAAAGACACGACAATTTGGGCCTCTTAACCCTTCACAACAAAATCCAAGAAGTGGCGGCCCCAACTCATAGAAAAAAGGACAAAGCAAAGATGGACAGTATCAGGACAACCAGTCTAAGCCGCAAGCAAAGAAGGACACCAAAAAGACAAAGAAAGATATCGGGAAGTAGTGCGACTTCCATAAGAGCTCTTAGCATAACACTGTTGACTGTCGCTCAAATAAGTCACTGGTGGCCGAACTAAAATTCTATGAATCAGATAGGGATTTTGACTCTGAGTCACAACCAGAAAGGGGAATATGGATTATTGATGCGGAACCCAGTGCCACCGTTGCTACCACCAAGCTCTAGCCTGGTGAACTAGACGAGCCAGAAGAAGATGAGCGCCTCTTCCATTCACAAATGTGGGTAAAAGGCACCCCACTGCACTTCATCATTGATAGCGGTATCCAGAAGAACCTCATCTTAGCATAGGTCATCAAGTGGTTGGTCTTATCGACAACGCCACACCCAAAACCCTACACCATTGGATGGATCCGCCAAGGAAGCGATCTTTGCATCAACCAACAGTGTCGAATGTCATATGACATCAAGCCATTCAAAGATGAGGTGTAGTGTGATATAGATCCTCTTGAAGTTTGTAATGTTCTTTTGGTCCAACCTTATTTATAGAAACATCATGTTGTATATGATTCTAGGCCTCGTAGTGTTATTATTACTTTGAACAAGAAATTGTATAGGATACCCGAGGCAGTCTCTCCTAGTGTTATTTCGTTGATCTTTGCCAAGTAATGCAAGAAGGGCATCTCTCAGACTAGGAAATTTTTCTTCTTCATGATTCGCTCTTAGAGTGAACTATAGATCAAAGCCACATCCAGAGCCTCTGTGGCCGATCTCTCCAAACAACAGAAGCAAGTGGATAAGGTCGTGGAATAATACTCAGATATCTTCTCCTCTCCTACCGGGGTACCTCTGCACTGCGAGGTCAAACATCCCATTGATCTGACCCCAGG